>CM054156.1:53075945-53085945 GCA_028751875.1 Rapana venosa
GGTTTTTGTGGTAGTTTGTTTCAAAAACTAATTTAACATGATTACATCAGAAGTGCAAATATCATGTATACAAAAGTGAAAGGAAAGAAATAATAAATCTTTTCACTCAAAGAAATATCATGATCGCTTTCTTTTCTAAAGTATCTACGCACTTGCTCACTCTAAAGCACTTGCCTTTATATTCATCATGTATACAGAGAGAGAGAGAGAGAGAAGAGAAGAGAGAGAGAGAAGAGACACACACTCTCACGCACACACACACGCACGCAAAACACACACAGGCAGAGAAGAGAAGAGAGAGAGAGGAGAGAGAGAGAGAGAGAGAGAAGAGAGAGAGAGGGGAGAGAGAAGAGAGAGAGAGAGAGAGAGAGAGAACACACACACACACACACAACACACGCACACCACACACGCACACACACACACACGCACCACACACACACACACACACACACGCACACACACACACGCCGCGCGCGCGCGCATGCACACACCACACACACACCACACACACACAGGCAGAGAGAGAGAGAGAAGAGAGAGAGAGAGAGAGAGAGAGAGAGAAGAGAGAGAGAGAGAGAGAGAGAGAGAGAGAGAGATTAGAGGACGAATGAAGGTTTGTCTGTGTTCTGAACGCAAGGACTTAGAAGGAGGAAAGAAGGAAGGAAGGAAGGATGGAAGGAGGGAGGGAAGGAAGGAGGGAGGGAAGGAAGGATGGGTTGAAGGAAGGGAGGGAGGAGGGAGTTCCAGAGCTTGTGCTCTCTCTCTCCTCCAAGAGTCCTCCTATGACCTTTCCCACAGTGTGTGTGTGTGTGGTGTGTGTGTGTTTTGGGGTGTGTGTGTGTATGTGCGGGGCGCGCGTGTGGTGTTTTTGTGTGGGGTGTGTGTGTGTGTGGGGGCGCGCGCGTGTGTGTGTGTGTGTGTGTGTGTGGTGTGTTGTGAGTGAGTAAGTGTATATAGTGTGAGTGTGTGTGAATGTGGGTGTATGTGTGTGTTTGTGTGTGTGAGTGTGTGTGTAGGTATGTGTGTGTAGTATATTGTGTGTGAATGTGGGTGTGTGTATGTGTGTGTTTGTGTGTGTGAGTGTGTGTATGAAATGTGTGTAAATATATATAAATAAATATATGTGTGTGTATCTCATATAATTGTGCGTAAGTGTATGTAGTGTGTGTATACTCTGTGTGTATATAATATGTGTGTGTGAAAGGTGTGTGTAGTGTGTGTAATGTATGTAGTGTATGCATATGTAGTGTGTGTGATGCAAAAACAGCACTCTGATCGCTGATGTTATTTTTTCCCCAACCCCCCTCCCCTTTCTACCTCCCCTATCTTCTCCTCCACCCCTCCCCCATCCACCCCACCCACCCCACCCACCCCACCCACCCGTGTTGTGCGCCCCCTCCTTCCGGTTCTGCTTTATGGGTGTCTCCTGTTTGTGTGTAGGCATGGCTGTCTGTCTGCTTCCTCCTCTGTCAGTCTGTCTGTCTGTCTACTTCTGTCTCTGTCGGTTTGTCTCTGTGTCTGTCTGTGTCTCATTCTCTGTCTGTTTGTCTTTTTTGTCTTCTCTCTCTCTCTCTCTCCCCCTCTCTCTCTCTCTCCTTCTCTCCTCTCCTTTTCTCTCTCCCCTCCTTTTCTCTCTTTCTTCCCCTCTCCCTTTCCCCCTCACCTCTCTCCCTGTCTTTTTTCGTCTCTGTCTCAATGATTACATCACACTCACACACAACTACAAATAACTAGTGAAAACTACATACACACTACACTACAAACATATTTCATACACTACACACACACTTCCAAACACCACACCTACAAACACTATACTAACTACACACACACTACACACTAAAACACACACACACACTACACACAAACCACCCACACCAACACAACACACCCCCCCCCCCACACACACCACCACCCCACCACCCCCAACAACACAAAACAAAACAACTACACAAAACAACACAACCAAAACAACAGACATCATAGCGGGGACGCCTGTACTCTTTTTTCTGCCTGGTAAGAAAACTGCCGCGCTGCGTACTATACTGCTGTCTCCATGGCGCATGCCTGCGTGTGTGTGCTTCACTTCCGCTGAACTTTGGCATTTTTCCAGGGTTCCAGGAAGAAATTGGGGGGGGGGGAGGGGGGGGGGGGGGGATAAAATATGGATCGGTGGTCTTTAAAGGTAACGCGCGCCCGTCTAGAATGCAAAAGTCCGGTCGGGTGTGTGCGCGTTCGTTACCCTTTGGGCCGAAATTTTCCCGATCCATAATCCAGAGTGGGTCTGGGCCCTAGTCTTCGGATGAGAAAGATAAACCGAGGCCCTGTTACCACAAAATTTTCAGCCAACGTAAAAGAACCAACGGCAACAAGGGAGTTGTCCCTGGGAAATTCTTGGGAAAAAAACCACTCTGATAGGGAAACAAATACAGTTTCAGCCCAAAGGAAAAAAAAGAGAGAAAAAAAAAGGGGGGCGCTGCTCTTGTGGCGACGCGCTCTCCCCGGGGAGAGCAGCCCGAATTTCACGCAGAGAATTCTCGTGACTTAAAGTGGTATAAAATAATGTAAATATAAAATAATAATAAAATTTGGGACGGGCCCCACCCACCACCAACCCACCCACCCACCCATCGCATTTGACTGACTGTTTTTTGTTATTGTTTGTGTTGTAGTTTTTTTGGTTGGTTTTCATTGTCATGGGCCCTTTAGCTAAAGCTCCCAAGATCACCAATAGTGAGGGAAGGTTTATGCAGAGGGGGCCCTTCCCCCCCCCCCCCCCCCCTCCCCTCACCCCCCTCCCCCCCCCCCCCCCCCCCTCCCCCCCCAACTTAAATGTAGCCGCATTGTGACTGCCGGGATGATGTCGAAACAATCTTTGACTTACCACAATGGAGAGATTTTACTACTACTGCTGCTGCTGCTGCTGCTGCTACTACTACTTCTACTACTACTGCTACTACTACAACTTCTACTACTACTACTACTACTACTACTACTTCTACTACTACTACGACTACTACTACTACGACTACTACTACAACTACTACTACTACTACTACGACTACTACTACTACGACTACTACTACTACAACTACTACTACGACTACTACGACTACTACTACTCCTACTCCTCCTCCTCCTCCTACTACTATTACTACTACTACTACTACTACTCCCTACTCCTCCTCCTCCTCCTCCTACTACTACTATTACTACTTACTACTACTACTACTACTCCTTACTCCTCCTCCTCCTCCTCCTCCTCCTCCTCCTCCTCCTACTACTACTACTACTACTCCTACTTCTCCTCCTACTACTACTAGACTCTTCAGGTACGGGCAAGATGTTACGGCAGGCTGTGTACGTCCTTCAGCATCCTGGCTTCTACTGTATAGTCTCCTGATGTGAAAGAGGGACGAGCTAGCCTGGTGGTTAGAGTCCTAGTGATGTATTCGTGATCTGCTGATCCGGGTTCGAATCTCGTCCACGAGGATTGTTC
Organism: Rapana venosa; assembly: GCA_028751875.1. Lineage (NCBI taxonomy): Eukaryota > Metazoa > Mollusca > Gastropoda > Neogastropoda > Muricidae > Rapana > Rapana venosa. The sequence goes on from CM054156.1 coordinate 53,079,448, forward strand.
CTCCGGAGTTAACATCAGAAACCGACTCCACTCTCCCCGAAAGTGCCTGGGATGAGACTATAAACCGAGGTCCCGTGTGCAGAACATCTTGCGTACACGTTAAATCCTGTTCCGCTTTACGGAAGTGTAGGCCATTGTGTGCCGGTGGGAACGGATCACAAAATTTACAAAAAACTGCATACCCACGGAGACTGGATGTAAAAAGAAGCACATGAGTGCTTTATTCCATTATCCTCGAAATAAAAGAATATTCAGAGGATTTAAATAAATAAATAAATAAATAAACGGAGAAACACATGAATGACTAAAGGCTTAGGCAGACTAGCTCGGGGTCTGTGCTAATGTTACTGTTAGTTCTGGGGGCAGGGGCAGAGAACTGAGTGTCTCTTCACCTTGGGGGAGAGGGAGGGATTGGCTGTGATGCTCTGTGAGGCAGCAAGCGGAACATAGCCAGGAAGCCAGAACACTCCAAAACAACCGCCAAAGAAAACCCACAAGACAACACACCAATAATAATAATAATAATGATAATAACAACACACACAAAAACAAGCCGAAAACCGTAAAAGAAGGATTTGGAGGACGAATGAAGGTGTTTGAGTTCGTTTTTGAAGGAGAAAACACACACACATACACACACACACACACACACACACACACACACACCACAACACACACACACACACACCACACACACAAACACAACACACACACAACCACACTCTCTCCCTGTGTCTCTGTCTCTCTCTCTCTCTGCCTCCCTCTCTATCTCTCTACTCCTTTTTGTTTATTACGCTGTTTATCCACGAACTAAACCGGCCTTTGTCAGTACTTTGTCAGCCTATATTATTTCATCAAAATTTGACTTTAATCATTTTAAAAACAAGAAGAAAATAAAACTCTCTCTCTATCTATCTCTGTCTGTAGACCCCTCTCTATTTTTCTCTGTCTCTTTCTTTGTCTTTCTCTCTCTCCCTCTCTGTCTCCCTCGTGTTCCCCTCTTTCTCTTTCTTCTCTGTCTGTCTCTCCCTCTCCCCCTCTCTCTGTGTCTTCTCTCTCTTTCTCCCCCTGTCTCCCTCCCTCCCCCCCCCCCCCCCTCTCTCTCTCCCTTCTTTCCTCTGTCTGCCTGTCGTCTGTCCCCCCTCCCACCCCCTTCTCCCCCCCCCCCCCCTCTCTCCCTCCCCCCCTTTCACTCTCTTCACTTTCTCTCTCTCTCTCTTCTCTCTCTCTCTCTCTCTCTCCTTTTCTCTCTGTCTCCGTCTCTGTTTGTCTGTCTGTCTGTCTGTCTTTTCTGTCCTCCCCTCTCTCTCTCTCTTCCCCTTGTCTGTTTGTCTTTTTGTCTGTCTCTGTCTGTCTCTGTGTCCTCTCTGTCTCTCTCTCTTGTCTCTCTCTGTCTCTCTTTCTCTGTCTCTCTGTCTTTTCTGTCTATGACCTTTATGGAGGAAGTTTGAAAGGCAACACGGCGATAACAGATGTTGCCCTCTGCTTGCCTTTCATTCTTTCTTTCTTTTTTTTTTTTTTAAACATTCTTTCCTTTTGGGTTTTCTTTCTTGCTTGCTTATTTTCTTCCCTTTTTCTTTCCTTCCTTTCTTTCTTTCTTTCTTTCATTATTTCTCTGTTTCTGTCTCTCTCTGTGTCTCTCTGTCACTCTCTGTCTCTGCCTCTCCCCTTCATGAGTTCTTGAGCTCTCTTCTCTTTCTGAGTTTTCTCTCTCTTTTTTTTTTTTCTTTCTTCTTTCCTTTCTTTCTTGCATTATTTCTCTGTTTCTGTCTCTCTCTCTGTGTCTCTCTGTCACTCTCTGTCTCTGCCCCTCTCTCTCCTGACTCTCTCTCTTTCTCTCCCCCCCCCTCTCCCTCTATCTTTTCCTGAGCTCTCTCCGCCCCCCTCCCCCCCCTCTTTTCTCTTCTTTTTTTCTTTTTTCCTTTCTTTCAAATTATTTCTCTGTTTCTGTCTCTCTCTGTGTCTCTCTGTTTTCACACTCTCCCCCCCCCCTCCCCCCCCCCCCCCCCCCCCCCCCCCCCCCCCCCCCCTCTCTCTTTCTCTCTCTCTGTGTTTTCTTTTTTCTTTTCTGTCCTCTTTCTTTTCTTGTTTCTTTGTTGGTATTTATTGGCTATGGAAACCGGCCAAGGTTTTTGGTTTTCCCAAAGTTAGAGGCAGGGGGGAAAGAAACATAAATTATTCCTGAGCCTTTGGGCCGCTGCAGGAGTTCTACGTTTAGAAGAACGTAGTTGAGGTCGGGGAAAAATTTTGTTGTTGAACTTTTGATGTGGGGGTTTTGGGGTGTGGGTGGGTGGGTGGGAGGTCGGGGAGGGGGGGGGGGGGGGTGGTAGTGTGTGTGTGGTGTGGGGGGGGGGGGGAGGTATGGTTTGGGGGGGGGAGGGGAAGTGTGTGTGTGTGGGGGGGGGGGGAGGGGAGGGTAAGGGTTTGAGTGTGTGTGTTGGGGGGGGGGGGGGGGGGGGGGGGCGGAGGGTAATGTGTGTGTTTGTGGGCAAGGTGGGGGGGGGGGGGGGGTAAATGTGGGTTGTAGGCTGGCTCTCGTCCACTTTTTATCCACAAAGTGTGTATGCGAGCCACACACGCGCGCCCACAACACAACAAGCACCAACTATAAACAATTGTCCTTACCTCGATATAAAAGAATAAGATAAATAAAATAAATAAAACATGAAAATCAATAAAACATACACTACACACACATGCACACACACATACACTACACACAAACACACACACACCACACGCACTACACACAAACACACACACGCACTACACACACATGCACACACATGCACACACACACACACACATACACTACACACAAACACACACATTCTATCCGTTTCTCTGTCTCTCTCTGTCTCTCTCTCATACACAGAGAGATAGATACAGAGAAACAGGCAGAGAAACAGAGACAGACAGACAGAGACAGGAACAAAGAAACAAGAAACAGAAGGAGACCACCACGGGAAAAGCTACCATACGGCTCACCTCAACACAAGCTAACATATCACACCTGCCTCCCTTCTTTCTAGAGAAAGAAACGGGACTAACAAATCAAAAGGGATCAGAGGTGAGCACCAAGGCATTGTGTCAATAGAGTCAGGCCCCAGCATGAAAAAAAGATGACACAAAGGGGAGGGGAGGGGAGGTGGGGGTGGGGATGGTGAGGATGGGGGGTAGGGGGGGGGGGGAGATGAGGAGGTGGAGGAGGAGGATCTGGGAGGAGAGGGAAAGGAATATTTTTATTTTTTAAAAAGGATGGCAGAGAAAGAGAGAGAGAGAGAGAGAGAGAGAGGGGAGGGGGGGGGGAGGGGGGGGGAAGACATATAGAGAGAGGGAGAGACAGACAGGCTGACAGACAGACCCACAGCAGGAATGAGAGAGAGAGAGAGAGAGAGAGAGAGAGAGAGAGAGAGAGAGAGAGAGAGGGGGAGGTGGGGGGGGGGGGGGAAGACATATAGAGAGGGAGAGACAGACAGGCTGACAGACAGACCCACATACAGAAGAGAGAGAGAGAGAGAGAGAGAGGAGGAGGGAGGGGGGCAAGACATATGAGAGGAGAGACAGACAGCAGGCTGACAGACAGACCCACATCAGAAGAGAAGAGAAGAGAGAGAGAGAAGAGAGAAGAGAGAGAGAGAGAGAGAGAGAGAGAGAGAGAGTGTATTGTGATGCGAATATTTTTTTTTTTTAATATTGAGGTTAAATGGATACCCCCCCCCCACCCCCCTTCTTGTACAGAAAAAAAAATTTCAGATAAATGAAGTAAATATAAAAAATAAAAAATACAACAACCAAAAGAAAGACAGACAAAAGATAGTCAGACAGACAAACAAGGCAACGCGCGCACACACACACACACACACACACACACACATGTTCTTGAGGATGCTAGATATAAACACTCCAGTGCTTTTTTTTTATAACTTTTCCTTTTTGATATCCAAACCTCACTTAGAGACAGACAGACAGACGACAGACAGAGAAGAGGAAGACGAGAGAGAGAGAGAGAGGTGTTAGACAGACAAACAGCGAGAGAGAGACAGAGAGAGATAGAGAGGGAGGCAGTCAGACAGACAGATAGACAGAGAAGACAGACAGACAAGAGACAGAGTGAAGTAGCAGACAGACAGAAAGACAGAGACAAACAGAAGAAGAGAGAGAGAGAGGAGAGAGAAGAGAGAAGAGAGAGATGAGAGAGAGAGGCTGATGTATGACAGGGGATCAAACCTTTGAGTCGTAGAAGACAGAGAGAATAAGAAGGAGAGTTCAGACAGGACAGTGATAGACAACAACACGACAGACCAGACACAGACAACAACAACAGCAGATAAGACCAGACAGAAAGAGTACAGATGGAGGTTTGCCCAAACAGCCTCAGACAGACAGCACAGCACACTAAGTCCCTCAAGTCCAGACGACAGTACAGACAGGATTGTATACACAAAAGGGGTCTGGAATGGGATAGGATGGTATGGGGATCAAGGGTCTTTTTTTTTTTTCTGTTAGAGACTAAGAAGCTGAGATTCAAGCGGAAGTTTCGCCGCACACACACACGCACGCACACACACACACACACGCACACCCACACACACACACAGCCAATAGGAGGACAGTGACTATTGTTACAGCAGGCGCCAGGGTTTCCTCCCCCTGACAAAGAGGCCTCGACGCCATGTCTGTGTTTGTCTGCTCTCTGTTCCTCTCTGTCTGTCTGTCCGTTATGCAGTCTCTCCTTGTTTTCTTTCTTGTCTGTTCCTGTCTGTCTGTCTGTCTGTCCGTTTTGCAGTCTCTCCTTTTTTTCCCCGTAAGAGTAGGCCATTGTGTGCCGGTGGGAACAGATGACAAAATTTACAAAACCGCATACACACGGGGACTGGATATAAAGATCGCATGAATTCTTATTCCATTATCCTCGATGTATAAGAACAAACAATTAAATAAGTACACGCCACACACACACACGCACACACGCACGCGCGCGCCACACACACACACACACACACACACCACACACACCACACACACACACGTGTAAAACGGCCCTCGAAGCATTTTTACTCTTCCTGCAAATTCACTTTATTTCTTCCCTACCCCACCCCACCCTCTCTTTCTTTTCTTCTTCTTCTATTTTTGAATTTTTTTTAAAAATCTTCTTTCTCTTCTTTTCCCCCCTTTTTTTTCTTTAATTCTCTCCCGATTTTAATTAAACACCAAGAGCTTTGCATCCAATACTGGGAGTATGAAATGTCGCCCAGACCTGTGAGAGAGAGAGAGACAGAGAGAGAGAGAGAGACAGAGACACAGAGAGGGAGAGACAGAGATAGAGAAAAACAAGAGAGAAAAACCGAGAAGAGACAGAAAGAGAAGAAAGAGAAGAGAAAGAAGAGAAAGAAAGAGACAGAGAGAGAAGAAAAAACAAAAAGAGAGAGAGAGAAAAGAGAGAGAAAAGAGAGAGAAAAGGGGAGAGAGAGAGGGGAGAGGAGAAAGAAAGAAAGAAGAAAGAGGAGAAAATAGAAGGGGGAGAGAGGAGAGAGAGAAGAAAGACAGAGAGAGAGAAGAGGAGGGGAAGAAAAAAAGAAAGAGAGAGAAGAGAACAGAGAGAGAAGAGAGAAAGAAGAGAAGAGAAGGGGAAATTGGACGTGTTTTTGATTAGCAGCGCTCGTGCGTTCTGAAATTGAAAATTGTGGTCCCTTATTTTAAAAAAAAAAAAAAATCTCTTTTTATTCCTTTTTTGTTCTTTCAGTTCATTAAAAAGTTTGGGTTTTTTTGTTGTTGTTTTTTAAACAGAGGGTAGGAGAATATTGAGCTGCGCGATATGAATTTGTAAGCCCCAAACCCTTTACCCCTTTTCTTCTTCTTCTTCTTCCTTTTTCCCTTCTTTTTCTCTTTTTCCCCTCTTCGTCCTCCTCCTCTCTCTCTCTCTCTCTCTCTTGGCTCCTCTCTCTCTCTCTCTCTCCCCTCTCTCTCTCTTCTCTCTCTCTCTCTTTTCTCTCTCTCTCTCTCTCTCTCTCTTTTCTCTCTCTCTCCCTTTTTCTCTCCCCTCTCTCCCCTCTCTCTCTCTCTCTCTTCTTTTTCTCTCTCTCTCTCTCTCTTTTTCTCTCTCTCTCTCTCTCTTCCTCTCTCTCTCTCTCTTTTCTCCTCTCTCTCTCTCTCTCTTTTTTCCTCTCTCTCTCTTCTCTCTCTCTCTCTCTCTCTTCTCTGTGTCTCTGTCTCTAATCCCCTCTCTCTCTCTCTATCACTCACTGTCTCTGTGTCTGCCTCTTTCTCTGTCTCTCCCTTTCCCCTCTCTCTCTCAATCCCTCTCCCTCCATCCCTCTCTGTCTCTATCACTCTCTGTCTGTCTCTCAAATCACTCACTCTCTCTGTCTCTCTCTCTCTCTCTTATTCTCTTGTCTCTGTCTGTCTGTTTGTCTCTCTTTGTGTTTTTTGTCTGTCTGTCTCTCCTTCTCTCTGTGTTTTTCCCGTCCTGAAATGTCTGTCTGTCGTCTGTCTTCT
>CM054156.1:53093445-53103445 GCA_028751875.1 Rapana venosa
TGTTGTGTGTGTGCTCTCTGCTCTCTGTTTCTTCTGTCTCTGTCTTTCTCTATTTTGTCCAGTCCTCTCTGCCTCTGTCTGTCTGACTGTATGTCTGTATGTCTGTTTCTGGTCTGACCTCTGTCTATCTCTCCCTCCTCTCTCTCTCTCTCTCCTCTCTCTCTCTCTCCTCTCTCCTCACGTTGCTCGTGTCTTGTTTGTGTGTTGTGTGTTTTGAAGAGTGTGTGGTGTGTGGGTTGAGGGGGAGAAAGAAAGCGAGAGAGAGAAGAGAGACAGACACACACACACACACACCACACACACACACACACACACACACACACACGGAACAGCCAATAAACTGTATAGCTATTAGAACACCCATTCTATTGACCCCAGAAGAAAAAGAGTTCTAAAAAAAAAACCGCACCCCTAACATTCCAGGGGGAAAGAGGGGGAAAAACTCCAGACAGTACCAACAAATTGAAGCAGCCCCCGGGGTCTCCAAGGTATCTCTGCATACACCCTGACACCACACAGAGACATCCATGCCAGTAACCTTCCTTCCTTCTGGTTCTTTCCTCGGCCTATCGGGTTCACCAAGGGGGAGCGTTCCTATGGTAGCCAGCATTGCAACTTCAGGAAAAATGTCTCTCTCTCTCTCTTCTCTCTCTCTGCTCATCTCATCTTCCCTCTCTCTCTCTCTCTCTCGATCTTCATTCCCGTCTCTCTCTCTCTAATATATATATATAATATATATATATATATAGATAATATATATATATATATATATAAATTATAACACGGGATATGCCTCAGTGGTCCGGAGCACTCGCTTTCCCCCAGCCAAGTTAAGCAGCGTCGAGCGTGTTACAGTTGGATGGGTTGATCCGTTTGCTCTCCTTGGCTTCAGTACAGTTCCCCCAGTTCACCCAGCTGTAAATGGGTACCTGCCCTCTTTATGGGTCGGGAAGGTAAAGCAGCGCATCGAGAGAGAGAGAGGAGATGGGCGCCGCCCTCATAAGCTGGCCCCTAGAGAAGTGAGGTTTTTTAACCCACCTCTTGACGTCCTCGCTCCCCTACGACCTATAGGTTAAGGGACTCCTTTACCTTAACCTTTTTTTATATTTTTACCTATAAATATAGATATATATATATATATATATATATATATATATATATATATATATATATATAAAGACACCAGTAAGCTTGTGTGAAGAGAAGAAAAAAAAAGTGTCCTCATTCTCTATCCTGCCAACAGGAAGCCAGTGGCCTGCTCGCCCTCAATTTTTTATCTATTTATTTATTCTTTTCTTTTATATCGAGGATAATGGAATAAGCACTCATGTGTTGTTGTTTTACATCTAGTCCCCGTGTATATGCGGTTTTGTAAATTGTGTCCCAAAACCCCGTTCTGTCTTTTAATTAATGATAATCTTTAATTAATGAATGAATTAATAATCTTTAATTAAAAGTCCTTCGGATGAGACTATAAACCGAGGCCCCGTGTGCGAACGCACGCAGAACATCTTGCGCACACGTTAAATCCTTGTTCCGCTTTTCGCAAGAGTAGGCCATTGTGTGTCGGTGGGAACGGATGACAGAATTTATAAAACCGCGCGCACACAAGGGGACTGGATGTAAAAAAAAAAAGCACGTAAGCGCTTATTCCATTATCCTCGATATAAAAAAGTAAATATAAAAACACAGCACACCACACACACATATATATTATATTTTCTGTGTGTGTGGTGTGTGTGTGTGTGTGGTGTGTGTGTGTGGTGTGTGTGTGTGTGTGTGTGTGTGTGTGTGTTGTTGTCTCATGCGAAAGGATTATCAGGCAAGTGATGGATTGAATTACTGATGTTAACTCCAAAAGGGATTTTTTAAAAATTACAAAATATCTCTGAATCGTGACTCAATGGTGGCTCGAACCCGGGCCCTCAGACCACGAGGCCAGCAGCGCAGTGCTTAACCAACTTCGGCAAACCCCGCCTTTCCAAAGACCAGTTTTTTCAAATCCCCTTAGAAAGAAAAAACAGTAGAAAGGAAAGCTTGCCTGCTTCCTGTCCATCTTCGAACACGGAGAAGATAGAAGGAGAATCCCGCCCCTCCAAAAAAAAACAACAACAAAAAACAACAACAACAACAAACAAAAACAACACCAAAATTGCTTGAGAAAGCACCAAAACTGTGACTTCTACGTCCTCGAACGCTCGGACACAACTTTCACTTGGTGTCTGTTATGATCGTGTCTAGAGTAAAACGCGCCTGTCTAGAAACGAAAAGTCCGGTCGGAATTGAGCGGTGGTTCGGAATCCCGTTTTGGGCCGAAACTTTTTTCCCCCCATCCATTAACCATTAGTGGTGGTCTGGGCGCTATGCTCTTTCGATGAGACGAGAAACCGAGGACCCGTGTGTTACAATTTTCAGCAGCACGTAAAAGAAACCAACGGCAACAAGAAGTATCCCTGGCGAAATTCTTAGAAAAAAGCCACTCTGATAGGGAAACAAATGCAGTTGCAGACCAAAAAAAAAAAAGAAAAAAAGGGTGGCGCTGCTCTTGTGGCGACGTGCGCGCTCTCCCCGGGGAGAGCAGCCCGAATTCCACGCAGAGAAATCCCGTGACTTAAAGTGGTATAGAAATAAAATAAATAAATAAATATATGAGCGAAAATGCGTCACGCTGCCGTTTTAATTAAGCGCCTGACAAGTCAGGCCTAGCACATCTGACTTGGGCAGGGAGATAATTTGTTCTCTTTGAGTTTTTTTTTTTTTTTGGGGGGGGGGGGGGAGTAGTACGAGAATGGACCAAGAGACAGAAAACAGAACAAAGGGGGGAGGGGGGGGGGGGGGGGGGGGGGGGGGGGGGGAAGGGAGGGGGGGGGGGTGGGGGCTGACAGGAAGAAAGGAACAAGTCAAATGAGAGATGAAACCAAACCAGAAAAGAAAAAAGTCCCTTCTCTTATTAAGCTCCTTCTCTCTTCTCTCTCTCATTCATCTCCTCTCTCTCTCTTCTCTCGTCTCATCACTCTCTTCTCTCTCTCCTCTCTCTCTCTCTCACACACCACACACAACACACACAAACCACACACACACACACACACAACACACACACACACACACACACACACATACACACAACATATCTACTAGACAGAATTTTTTTTTCAACTGAAGGTCAAGAATTCACAAGATAGAAAAGAAAAGAAAACAAACAAAAATCCCAACAACCCTTGTACCGTTTTCTATTCCGCAAGCTCAGCCTTGCCGTCCACTCTCTGGAAGGAAGGGAGAGAATCCCACGGCATGGATTATATATATTATACCCCCCCCCCCCTCTCCCCCCCCCCCCCCCACCCCCCTGCCAGAAAGAAATGGACGTTGGACAAATGAAGAAAAATTCCGCTCTCTGTCTCATTCTGTCTCTTTATGTCTCTCTCTTCTAGTCTCCTGCCCTCTCTGTCTTCTCTTTTCTGTCTATCTGTCTCTTTCTGTCTTCAGTCTCTCTCTCCTCCGCTCACCTCTCTCTTTCTCTCCTCTCTCTCTTCTCTCTCTCTCTGTCCTTTCTCTCTTACTCTTTCTCTCTCTTTCTCTGTGTGTGGAGTGTGTGTGTCCTCTCTCTCACTCCTCTCTCTCGACTCTCTCTCTCTCTCTCTCTCTCTCTTTTCTCTCTCTTTCTCTCCCTGTCTTTCTCTGTTGTCTCTCTCTCGCCTCCCCCCTCCCTTATCTCTCTCCGCTCTCCTTCTTCTCTCTCCCTCCCTCCCCCCCCCCCCCTCTCTCTCTCTCAGACACCCAAATATACATACCTCGTTTTGAACTACTGTACGGAAAAACAACAACATAAACAAGAAAGGAACTTTTGTACGCTTTTAGACAACAGCCTTCTTTTTTTTTTTCTTTTTTTCTTTTTTTTATAGACCAGAGGATGGATAGTGGGGGATAGGGTGGGGGGAGTGGGGTGGGAGAAAGTAAACAACCTTGGGGTCAAAAGAAGAAAAGAAGAAAAAAAAGAGAAAAAGTGAAGACAATGCGGGAAGGAAGGGGTGGAGAGGTGGGGGGGCAGGGGGTGGGGGGTAGGGGGAGGTGATCCGTTAATTGCAATGACTAATGGACGTTGGAGTCTTTTGGTAAGAGCCGCAGCAGCAAACGCTTAATGGATATGATTGTGACGTTTGTCTGTCTCCGTGTCTGTCTGTATGTCGTCTGTCTTCTCTGTGTGCGTCTCTCTCTGTCTATTCTGTGTCTCTCTGTGTCTCTGTCTGTCTCTGGGTGTGTGTGTGTGTTTCCTCTCTCTGTGTCTTTCTCTGTCTCTGTCCTGTCTGGTATGTATGTCAGTCTGTTTTGTGTGTGGTCTCTCTCTCAGTCTCTGTATGTGTGTCTCTCTCTGCGTGTGTGTGTCTCTGTGTCTTTACCTCTGTCTCTCTGACTGTCTGTCTCAGTGTTTGTGTGTGTGGTGCATGGTGTCTTGACCTGACTGTCTGTCTCTGTGGTTTGTGTGTGTGTGTCTGTCTGTCTCTCACTCTTTGCGCCTGTCTCTCTTAAAAAAAAAATCGTTTTCCACCCCCATCTTCTCTCTCTCTCTCAATCTCTCTCCATCGTACTCTCTCTCTCTTCCTCTCTCCTCCCTCTCTCTCTCTTATCCTCATGTGTGTGTGTGTTGTGTGTGTGTTGTGTGCGTGTGTGTGTGTTGTGTGTGTGGTGTGTGTGTGTGCGTGCGTGCGCAACGTGTTGGTGTGTGTGTGACACACCTCTTGTCTGCCTTCTTTTCTAAATATCACGTGCCCACGCTTCCTTGTTGATTGATTGATTGAATGAAGAAGAAGAGGAAGAAAGAAAGCACAAAATGTTGGAAAGAAGGGAAGGGGAAGCTGGTAGAAGATGGAAAGAGGAAGAGAGAAGTTTTGGTTTTGTGTGTTGGTGTTTATGTGTTTTGTTTGTGTTTGAGACGAAGAGAGTGTAATCTCCTGAATCTGTTTTATGCTTTCGTTAGAGAAGGGGGTGGCAGAGATGGGTGGAGGGGAGAGAGAGAGGATGGTGAGCGAGAGATAAGGGAGAGAGGGGGGAGTGCAGGGAAGAGAGGGAGGGAATTGTGGGAGAGAGAGGGACGGAGGTAGTGAGAGAGTGAATAGAGAGGGGTTAGGGAGAGAAAGTGTAGGAGGGAGGGAGGGGGAGGTGGGAGAGAGAGGGGGAGGGAGGGAAGAGAGAGGATAGATGGAGCGAGAGAGGGGGGGGGGGGGAGGAGGTAGGGAGAGAGAGACAGAGAGAAGTGAGTGGAGTGAGTGAGTGAGTGTGTTGTGTGTGTGTGTGATCGCGCTCACTCATGCATGCGCGCACGTGTATGTTTGTGTATGTTTGTCCCCCTGAATGTCTGATGCACGTGTGTCCTTGTACTTATACGCTTAAAGATTCTTTAATATTTTTTCTTTCCGTTTTTTGTTTATATGCTTTCCTGTGTTGGCATTGCTTTCCAATATTCCCTGTTTATGTATTAGTAAAGTCCATTACTCTTTTTTTCCCCCCACAATAAAATATAGACATATCTATATTTCCGTACTCTGATTATAAGCTCCCAACAACAACAACAACAAAACAACAATAACACACCACTCCAACAACAGCCAACGGCCCCACAAGACAATAATCACCGCTTTCTCTCCCATAATGGGAAGTAATCTTGCTGCCAAGGAAGGAAATCATGCACATTCATATTATCTTCCCTTGATTTAGAGGTGTGTTTGGGGAGGGGGGATTTTATTTTTTTTTGGGGGGGGGGGGGGGGGTTGGGGGGGGGGGGGGGGGGGGGGGGGGGGGGGGGGGGGGGGGGGGGGGGGGGGGGGGGGGTGGGGGGGGGGGGGGGGGGGGGGGGGGGGGGGGGGGGGGTGGGGGGGGGGGGGTGGGGGGGGGGGGGGAGGGGGGGGGGGGGGTGGGGGGGTGGGGGGGGGTGGGGGGGGGGGGGGGGGGGGGGGGGTGGGGGGGGGGCGGAGGTACAAAGCGAGAATGTCTCGTAAATATTCCCTACCTCTCAACTTCCTTCCTTCTTCCTGTCTGCCTTTGGACACGGGGGTGGGGGGTGGGAAGGAGGATGGAGGGGGGGAGGGTGTGAATGGTTGAAGCTCAAGTATCCCTCTTTTAAGGCATCGAGGTACGAAAAGAAAAGCAAAAAAAAAAAAAAAAGCCGGAAAGAAAAGTTAAGAGAACTGGACGAGATGGATTCCCCCCCCCCCACCCCCCCTTCCCGAAAACGTACTTTATCTGGGAGTTTGCACATACACACTGATACCACACATAGATATGAAAGACAGAATCACACACAAATCACGCGCGCGCGCACACACTACAACACAACACAAACACACAACACACACAGACACACACACACACACACACACACGCACGTACGCACGCGCGCGCGCGCAAACACACACTCCCACACACACACTCACACACACACACCCTCCACACATCACACACACATGCGCATACATAACACAACTCAAAACACACACACCCCGCCAACCACACACACAACACTCCTTCCACTCACTCCCCCCCCCCCCCCCTCACACACACACACCACTCGCCCCCCCCCCCCCCCCCATTACACACACCACTCCCCCCCCCCCCCACCCCCCCCATTACACACCACAAACTTTCACAACTATTCCATTCCTACTCTGATTGGAAGCAGACGTGGTGGTTTGGGATGGAGCGTTGGATGGAATCTTGCGAGTGATGAGTGGGAGGGACCCTGCCCTGCTCTGCCCTGCCCTGCCCTGCCCTGCCCTGTCCTGCCTTGCCCTGCCCTGTGCTCCCTTGTTGCCTCTGTGACCTGTTGTGTTGTGTTGTGTTCTGGTGTGTTTGTGCTGTGCTGTGTTGTGTTGTGCTGTGATTTGTTATTTCTTCTTCTTCTTCTTCTTCTTCTTCTTCTTTTCTTCTTCTTCTTCTTTCTTCTTCTTTGCAATTCTTCTTTGCAGTTCTTCTTCTTCTTCTTCGTCTTCTTCTTCGCAATTCTTCTTCGCAATTCTTCTTTGCAGTTCTTCTTCTTCTTCGTCGTCGTCGTCGTCGTCGTCGTCTTCTTCGCAAATGTTCGCAATTTTTCTTCTTCTTCTTTGCATTCTTCTTGCATTCTTCTTCTTTGTATTCTTCTCCTTCTTTGCATTCTTCTTTGCATTCTTCTTCTTCTTTGCATTCGTCTTATTATTATTGCGTGGCATGTTATATGTTGTTGTTAGAGGCTGATTATAGGGTGGTAGAGATTGACATGGAGTAGAATGGGGTTTGTTTGTTTTGGGTTTTTCTCTCTGTGGCTGTTGGTCTTTGTGTCTGTCTGTCTGTCTGTCTGTCAATCTGGTTGGTTTGTCTTTCCGTCTGTGTGTGTGTATCCGTCTGTTTCTGTTGTCTCTCTGTCTCTGACGCTTTCTTTCCCTGTGTCTGTCGGTCTGTCTCACTCTCTGTCTATGTCTCTGCCTCTCTTTCTGTATGTGTGTGTGTTGTTTTGCCTGTCTGTCTTTGTCTCTGTGTCTCTGTCTTTCAACTCACCTCCCACACACTCACACACTCACACACACACACTCTCTTTCTCTCTCTCACTCACTCTCTCACACACAAACACACACCTTTCCTGAAATCGATGGGAAACACATTGAATTCATCTTGTTTGTTCGAGGAGCAAAGGACGATTAAAAAGACAAGTTATCTTTTGAAAAAGAGAGAGGTAGGAAGAGAGACATAGAAAGACAGAGGGAGAGATTGATTGATTGATTGATTGATATTCGATTTTATTTTTAGAAGGTGAAGGAATAAGCATCACACTTGCTTTTATTTTACGTGCAGCCTTCTATAACAGTACAACTAGTCAACGCAAATTAATAACAAAGAAGAGAGACAGACAGACAGACAGAGATAGGGAGACAAGAGAGACAGAGATAGGGAGACATACATACATACAAAAAGACAGATACAGACAGACACAGAGACAGACAGACACAGACAGACAGAATGAAAATTGTAATTTTTAGAGGGGCGGAGGATGGTGTGGGAGTGAGGAAGGGTAAGAGGGGCACACGCAAAGAGATTAAATGAAAGAACGTTGAAATAAAAATGGGGGAAAAAAACACGGAACATGCAACATTAATGCAATTTCATTGATGATGTGATGTGATGTGATGTGATGAGAGGGGGGGGGGTGGAAAGAGGGAAAGAGAGAGAGAGGAGAGGAAGAGAGAGAGAGGAGAGATGAGAGAGAGAGAGAGAGAGACAGACGAAAAGAAGACAGACAGGGCAGAAGACAGACAAGACAGACGACAGGGCAGAGACAGATACACACACACATGAAAAAAAAGCAATTGCACTGCTTAATCATCTCCCCCCCCCCCCCCCCCCCCCCCACACACACACACATCTGAAAATAAAAGTTTGACTTTGACAGAGAGAGAGAGAGAGAGAGAGAGGGGGGGGGGGGAGAGACAGGCAGACAGAAACACAGACAGACACACAGACAGACCACAGACAGACACACAGACAGCGATGCTGCTCTGGAAAGAGAGGGAATAAAATGTAAAAGAGAGGGAATGGGGACCTATGGTGTGTGTTTGTGTGTGTGTGTGTGTGTGTGTGTGTGTGTTGTGTGTGTGTGTGTGTGTGTGTGTGTGTGTGAGAGAGAGGGGAGAGTGAGAGAGAGGAGAAGGAGAGAGAGAGAGAGAGAGAGGGGAGAGGATGAGGAGAGAGAGAGGAGAGAGAGAGAGAGAGGATGAGGAGAGAGAGAAGGGAGATGGAGAGGGATGAGAGAGAGAGAGGAGAGCGGATGAGAGAGAGAGAGACAATGACAATGACAATGACAAATTCTTTATTTCGAGGATAATGAATAAGCACACATGTGCTTTTTTACATCCAGTCCCCGCCGTTAGGGATACATTTTGAGAGAGAGAGCGTGCGTGTGTGTAGTGTGTTGTTGGGGGGGGGGGGGGGGGGGGAGGGTTGCAGTTTCTAATCATACGATGTTATTGGACATGAGAGAAAAGCAAAGAAGGTTGTGAAGGGATGGAGGGAGAGAGAAAGAAGACATAATCAAGTGAGAAGGTAGGAGAAGGACTGCTGGAGATGAGGGATTTGGGGAACACGAGAAGGGATTTCAACCTCTGACTTGTCGCCACGTGCAGTTTTCAGCAGCTGTGTGTAACAGTCAAGTCAAGTCAAGTCAAATTTTTATTTCCAGATGGTACATTGAATAAGCAGTGCATTTGCTTTTTTCCCCATCAAGCCATCTATCTAAAAACAAATGTCTTAATGATAATACTGATAGGGTGTGTTTTGAATGTGTGTGTGTGTGTGTGTGTGTTGTGTGTGTGTGTGTGTGTGTGTGTGGTTGTGTGTGTGTGTGTGTGTGTGTGTGTGTGTGTGTGTGTGAGGTTATGTGGGGTGTGCTGGGGGGAGGAAGGGTTGGGAGGGGGGTGTGTTTGTGTGTGTGCGGGTGGATGGGAGGGGGGGTTGGGGTTGGGGTGGGGGGTGGGGGGGTTATAGTGTGTGTATATAATGTGTGCGTATGTGTGGGTGTCTGTGTGTCTATGTGTGCATTGGTTTACCCGGCGTGTATGCTTGCGTGTACGTGAAACCCACATGTGCGCGTTTGCGTTTGTGCACGCAGTCATACAGGCATGCATACACACCCTTACATTTGTACACACTCACACATACACATGTATACACACTATGGCGCTAAAATAAAAACCCAACATTACACACACACAAACAAGGAACATCAGCAGCAGCAGCCGTAACAGAAACTGTAACAAAATAACAACAAAAACCATTCCTTTTTCTTAACGCGCGGCGCGCGACACACACACACTTTACACACACACCACACACACACAATACACACACACTCTCTCTCTCCCTCTTCTGTCTTTCTCTCTCTCTACACACAGACACACACTCTCTCTCACTCTCTCTCTATCTCTCACACACTCTCTCTCACACACCACACTCTCTCTCTCTCACACACACACACTCTCTC
>CM054156.1:53108445-53120945 GCA_028751875.1 Rapana venosa
GGGGGGGGGGGGGGGGGGGGGAGGAGGAGGCGGTTGGGGGGAGGGGGGGCTCGATTAATTAATTAAGGTACACGCTTGAATTCCTTACTTCAGAGATGATGTGTGTTGAAACACGACACACGGGTGTACATGCAGGTGTGGGTGTGTGTGTGTGTGGTGAACTTTTGTCATCCGTTTCTGCCAGCATGCATTGGTCTACTCTTCCGAAAGGCGGAACGGGTTTTAATGTGTGCGGAAGATGTTCTGCCTTGTGTTTTTGTACACGAGACCTCTGCTTGTGTAGTCTCATCTGAAGGACGTTCTGGGGAGTGGAGTCGGCACTGATGTTTGTTTACTCCGCTGGGAGGAGGGGGGGGGGGGGGGGAGGGGGAAAGGGGGGGGGATGGAGGGGGAAAGGGGGGGATCCCTCGAACGGGGATGGGGGGGGGGGGGGGTGTGTGCTTTGCTGATGGCTTCGAACCCGAGTTGTGAAATCACGAGGCCAGCGCTCCAACCACTTGACTAAATTAACTTCATAAAGGGTGGCGCTGCTCTTGTGGCGACGCGCTCTCCCCGGGAAGAGCAGCCCGAATTGCACGCAGAGAAGAAATCTGCAGTGACATAAAGTTGTATGAAAAAAAATTAATACAAATAATTTTTCAAAAAGTTTTATACCCCCCTTCCAAAAAAAAAAAAGAAAGAAAGATAGGAAGATTAAAAAAATATTTGGAAAAGGCACATGAAGGACTGTTGTTGTTGTTGTTGATGGTGTTGTTGATGTTGTTGATATTGTTGTTGATGTCTTGCCATACAGTGAGTGACCTCGTCGGGCCGAAATGTGTTTGTATGTAAAGTATTACAGATATTCTTGTGAACTAGAAACAACATGCCTCTCTTTGTTTGTTTGTTTGTTTTTTTTGAAACAGCAAGACCCGAATCCACTCTAAATAAATAAGCTGGCGTTATTATGATATATCTGGTTCTGGTATTGAAACTGTTACAAAATTAATGCAATTTCTTGGAGATTTTCCCTCCCCCACCCGCCCCCTTTCTCTCATAGTTTTAATGTGTTATGAGCTTATATCATTGATTTGTTCTGTTGCTTTTTTTCTTTTTTGTAAGGAATGGTTTGGATGATGATGATGTCATCATGGTTTGACAGCCATAGTTTGTGGATCCCCCCCAGAAAAGGATGATGGCCTTGTACCTGAATACAATAAATGGGAATCTTGGAATACTCTTCCTACTCTTCTCCTCCTCCCCCCCCCCCCCCCCCCCCCCCCCCCACCCCCCCCCCCCACCCTCTCTCCCCCCTCTCTCTCTCTCTCTTTTTCTTTCTCTTATAAACCCCCCCCCCCCCCTCTATTTCCTCTCTCTCTCTCTCTCTCTCTCTCTCTCTCTCTCTCTCTCTCTCTTCTCTCTTGACTCTCTGGCTCTCTCTCTCCTTCTCCCTCTCTCCCCCCCTCTCCCTCTCTTTCTCTTTCATTCTTTCTCTCCCCTTTCCCCCTCTCTCCCCCCTCTCTCTCCCTCTCGCTCTTTCATTCTCTCTCTCTCTCTGTCTGTCTCTCTCTCTCTCTCTCTGTCTTCTCTTGTTTCTCTCTGTCTGCGCCTGTGTGTGGGTGTGTGTGTCTGTCTGTCTCTGTCTTTCTCTCTCTCTCCTCCCCCCCCCCCTCCCCCTCCCCTCTCTCTCTCTCTCTCTCTCCCTCTCTCTCTCTCTCTCACTGTAGTGCAGGCGAAATAAAAAAAAATACCATCGGAGAGAGACAGAGAGAGAAAGAAGTGGTGTGGAGAGGGGAGGTAATTGGCCTACAGACCCTGCGTGCCCGCACATCGTTCTCTGTGGTCTCTGACCTATTACTGCCTGCCTCTTTCGGTCTGTCTGTCTGTCTGTCTGTCTGTCTGTCTGTCTGTCTGTCTGTCTCTCTCTCTCTCTCTCTTATTTATTTTTTTATATCGAGGATAATGAAATAAGCACTCGACTCATGTGCTTTTTTTTTTTTTATCCAGTCCCCGTGTGTATGTGGTTTTGTAAATGTCATTTGTTCCCACCGGCACACAATGGCCTACTCTTTCGAAAAGCGGAACAGGATTTAACGTGTGATGGAGATGTCATATCAAGACTCAACAATACTTTATTATCTCAATAGAAAAATTATGAGTGGCTGTTTAAGATTGCACAACGTGCTTTAAACAATATATACATAAAATATAACCCACATAATAAAAGCTGAGAGCACTTGATGTCACACACACATGCACCCACATGCACGCGCGCGCGCGCACGCACACACACAAACTCACACACACACACACCGTTTTTTGGACTGATTTGGGTATCACATCATATCAGATCATATTAGTATGTATGTTTTTCTTTAAAAATGGTTATTTTTGGTACTTCACTCCTATTTTTTGCATAAAAATAAATTATCTCCCCCCCGCTCTCTTTGACGACGATTATAAAAGAAGAAATAAATAAATAAATGATGATGATAAGAAAAAGTAGAATGTACATCAGTGCTCCTGATTGCCATGTAGATAAAATTATTATCATCGTGAAGTTTATCTTGATTAACCCCCGAACCCCGCCACCTCTGTCTCTTCCTTGGCGTGTGTTGTGTGTGTGTGTGTAAGTGTTTGTGTGGTGTGTAGTTGTGTGTGTGTGTAAGTTGTGTGTGTGTGTGTAAGTGTGAGTAAGTGTGTGTGTAAGTGTGCGTGCATGCATGTGTCTTTTATTGTGTGCCGCGAGCTTGTTTCAGAGAGAGAGAGACAGAGAGAGAGAGAGAGAGAGAGGGGGGGGGGGGGGGGAGGGGAGAGACAGAGACAGAGACCGACAGACGGACATTCAAACAGACAGACAGAACTAGAGAAGCGGAAGGGGGGGGGGGGGAGGGGGGGGGGAGGGGGGGGGGGGTGTTCTGGTATGACAGTTATTTTCTGCATGGCAGACGACTTGCTTGATTCTCACGTGAATCGATGATGATCATAAACTATTGTGGAGGAGACACGAGGAAAGAGAAGGGAGATGATGATGGGGAGAGAGAGAGAGAGGAGAGAGAGGAGAGAGATGAGAGAGGAGAGAGACAGAGACAGAGACAGAGAGAGAGACAGAGAGAACGGAGGGAGGGAAGGAGAGAGGGATAGATAGAAAAAAAAAAACCAAGATTCTGGATATGGGAACATAAACGAGGGGTAGATTTGGGAGGGTGGGGGGGGGGGGGGATGTTCTGGAGGGGAATGGGAGGAGGGGGGTAGTGGATGAAAGACATAAGAAGGTGGTTGGTTGAGGTAGGCAGTGATTGTACATGCACACACGCGCGCGCGCACACATTACACACACAAACCACACGAACACACACACACACACACACACACACACACACACACACACACACACACACACACACCACACGGGCACTGGTAGGTCTACACTATCGTAAAATAAAATTTAAAAAATCCCCACCCTTAATTCCCCAGTCGCTGCCCCCTGGGATTGAATTCGAGGGATTTTAACCACTCGGCTGCAGTGTCCATTTTTTGTTTGTGGGTGTGTGTTGTTGTTTGGGTTGTTTTTTATACTACTATTGTCAATTTTTGATATTATTATTATCATCATCTTTATCAATCATCATATCATCATTATTTTTCATTATCACCATCATCATAATCATCATTATTGTCATTATTATCATCATCATCATTCTTGTCATCATTATTATTGTCATTATTATCCTTTTTAAAAATAAAGTTTTTGGGGTTTGTTTTTTTTGTGGTTGCTGCAAGTTTTAATCATATCCACTATCCTCCCCCCATCCCCCCCCCCCCAAAAAAAAAAAAATCTACCCCTAAAAAAAAAGATCCTGATTATTATTTTGTCCTGCATGCGCATCCCGCGAACCCACCCCCTATCCCCCATCCCCCCCCCCCCCCCCCCCAAAAAAAAAATCCCCTTTCGATTATCTTCTCTTCTACCCGCTAGTAGTGCTGATGCGTCACAAAGGTTTCCCATTATTTCACACACACCACACACCACACACACACACACACGTACACACACACTCACACAATACACCACATACATCAACACTACACACAACCCACACACACACTCACACTACCACACACTCACACATTACACACATACCACAACCACACCACCACACCACACTCACACATACACCACACCACCACACACACAACACACACACACACATACACTCACACATACAACCACACAAACACCACACACACACACACACCACATCACTCACACACACACACACACACACACACACACTCTCTCTCTCTCTCTTCTCTCTCTCACTCACACACACACACCACACACACACACACACACACACCACACGCACAACACACACACACACACACCACACACCACACACACACACACACACCACCTCTCCTCTCCTACTCACTCTCTCTCTCATCTCACACACCACACACACACACACACCACCACCACCACCACACACACACACACACACAATAACAACAACAACAACAACCAACAGTTTAAAAAAAAATATAAAAAAGATAGCAGCACCACCCCTGTATGACGTCAAAGAAAAGGAAGGGAGAAGGGGGGAAGGGGAGAGAGGTGTGTGTGTGTTGTTGTGTGTGTGGGGGGGGGGGGGGGGGTGTGAGTTTGAAGGCTGATAATAATGATAGTCATCATCGTGACGTAATCAGTCTTCCTCCACGCGGGCCTCGTTTTCCGCTTGGCTTGGTCGCAAGTCTTCGATCATCCATTTTCTCCTCCAACCCCCCCTTCCCCCAGACCCCCCCCCCCCACCCACCACTTACACCACCTCTACACCTACTTGCCTCCTTACCCCCACCTCCCTACTCCGACTCCCCACCCCACCCCCCCCTCTCCCTTGTTTACTGTCACCATCACCATCATCATTATTATTATCATCATCATTCTTCAGCTGGCGAAATAAAGAGTGTGAGGGTTTGAGGGTGGACGGTGTGTGTGTGTGTGTGTTGTGGAGGGGGGTTGGGTGGGGGGGGGGGGGGGGTTGGGAAGGAAAGGGAGGTAATTGGGTGAGAGGAGGGAAGAAGAGGAGGAAAGAGGAGGAGGGGGAGGGAAGAAGGAGCGGGATAGGTTTTGGGGGTGAGTGGTGGGGATGGGGGTGTGAGGGTGGGGGAGGGGGGGTGTTTCAATCCTTTCGGTTCATTTTCTGCTTTGTTTTTGGTGAGTGGTGGGGAGATTTTGTTGTTGTTGTTGTTGTTGTTGTGTTGTCTGTACACAGTGTGTGTGTGTGTGTGTGTGTGTGTGTGTGTGTGTGTGTGTGTGTGTGTGTGTGTGTGTTGTGTGTAGAGGGTGTGAGGAGAGAGAGAAGAGAGAGAGAGAGAGAGTCTGTCTGCGTCTGTCTCTTTGTCTCTGTCTCTCTTTCTCTGCTTTTTCTGTCTCTCATCTCTGTCTCTATTTCTCTCTTTTCCCCTTCTCTCTTTCCTCTCGCTCTCTCTCTCTCCTCTCTCTCTCCCTCTCTCTCTCTCTCTCTCCTCTCTCGTCTCCTCTCCTCTGTCTTTCTTCTCTCTCTCTTCTTCTTTCCTCCCTCTTTCCCACTTCTGTCTTTATTACACATCTCTTCCCTTTCTTCTCTCTTCTTTCTTCTTTCCCCCACTCTTTCTCTTCTCTTCTCTTCTCTCTTCTTTTTCTTTTTCTTCTCTCTCTCTCTCTCGTTTTAATGTCTTTTCTCACTTCTCCTCCTACCCCCCCGTACGACACAGACAGACCGTAAAAGGGGAATCCACTCAGACCGACCGACCGATAGACGACAGACACGACAGGACAGACAGCGAGGAGGGAGGCCATTGGCGGACTAGTTTGCGTTTCGCCGTTTCGCCGTTCGCCGCTGTTTCATTTTCCACTTGACTTAGTCTGTTCTGACAGCAAAATCGATTCCTTTTTTGCAAGACAGGGTCTGGTGGTGGTGGAGGTGAAGGTGGTGGTGGTAGGAGGGAGGGGGGATGAGAGTGTGGATGGAGGATGGGGGTGGGAGGGATGGAATTTTGGGGCGGGGTGGGGTTGGGGGTAGGATGGGTGGTGGTGGGGAGGGGAGGGGAGGGTAGGAGCAAGGAAGGGTGCAAAGGAGGGGGGAATGGTGGTGGTTTTGGTGTTGTTGGTGGTGGTGGTGGTGGTGGTGGATACAAGAGAAGGAATTGGTTTTGGGGGCTGGGGTGGGGTGGGGTGGGGGGTGGGGGGTGTTAGGGGAAGGTGCAGGGTAGGGGTGGGTGGGGTGGTGGTGGTGGGGGGGGGGGGGGGGGTTGTTTTTGGAAGTCGAGATTTTTCTTTTCTTTCTCTCTTCTCTCTCTTCTTCTTCCTCTTCTCTCTCTCTCTCTCTCTCTCTCTCTCTCTCTCTCTCTCTCTTCTCTCTCTCTCTCTTTTTCTTTTTCCTCTCTCTCTCTTCTCTCTCTCTCTTCTCTCTCTCTCTCTCTCTCTCTCTCGTGGCTACATGGTTTGTTTTTCCCTTGCATGTTTGTCTGCTGTCGTTTCCTTTTTTTTTTCTTTTTTTCTTTTTGTTTTCTTTTTTTTTTCTATTTTTGAAAGATTTTTCTTTCGGTTGTGGACGGTTTCTAGAGAGGACGAAATCAGTAAATGTCTCGGTTTTTCTTCTTGTCTCGAAAAAAATGTGATTCCCTTTGAAAATATGTTGAGTTATTGGTTTTTTTCCCTTTTGCCATTTTAGAGAGTGATTTATTCTTAAGGTTACCAGCTCCTACAATGAGAGAGACACAGAGACAGAGAGAGCAATGAACAATGAACGATTTATTCCTCAGACCACCAACCTCTAGAATATGTGTGAAGAGAGAGAGAAAGTGAGAGAGAGAGAAAAGGGGAAAAAGAAAAGGAAGAGGGAGGAGAAGAAGAAGAGAGAGAGGAGGCAGAGAAGAAGAAGAGACAGAAGCAGCAAAGAAACCCAAGGGAAACGAATCTCAGACACCAACAGAAATGGTGGAAGAAGGAAAGTGGAGAGAGAGGGGAAAGCAGGAACAAATGAAAATGGGGTTTATTCGAAGGTAGGTTAAGGAGAGAGAAGAAGAGAGCAGAAAAGGAAAAAGAAGAGACGCAAGGAGAAGGACGGGTGAAGAAGAAAAGGAGAGGAGACGAAAGGGCAGGGGAGACGAAAACAGAAAAAAGACGTGGTTGCGTTTCAGGGGTGAGGTGGGGGAGGGGGGGAGGGGAGGGGGGGGGGGGGGGGGAGAGAGAGAGAGAGAGTGGCAAGGATAGACGGGAGTGGTCTTTGGGGTGGGGGGTGGGGGTCCGACAAGTTGGACTTTATTATGTGGCAGAAGTTAGTAAGGGAAAAAGTTTGGTTTTTTAAAAGAAAAAAAAGAAAGAAAGCGTGTGAAAGCAATCAAACTTTTTTAAAGTAGTAGGAAGAAAGAAAGGGGGGGGGGGGAGGTGAGGGGTGAGAAGAGAGTGGGAAGAAGAGGGCGAAGAAGAGAGGGCGAGAAGGGAAAGAAGAGGAGAAAAGGAGGGGGGACGTAGATAGAGAGAGGAGAGAGAGAGAGAGATGAGGAGGGTGAGAGAGGAGAGGAATAGGAGAGAGAAGGAGAGGAGAGAGAGAGAGAGAGAGATCGGTCATATGGAAGAAAAAGATCGATGTTGGATAGTTCGTGTGTGTGTGTGTATGTTGCGTGCGTGTTGTGTGTGTGCGTGTGAATGTGTGTGAATGTGTGTGAATGTGTGTGAATGTGTGTGTGTTGTTTGGAGAGCGGTGATGGGTAAGACGTGTCTCAAAGAATATAATGATGTGATGCTGGTTGTTATGTTATTTTTTGACCAACACTCCCCTCCCCCCCCCCCCCCCCTCCCCCCCCCCCCCCCCCCCCCCCCCCCCACCCCCCCCCCCCCCCACCCCCACCCCCATCTCTCTCTCCCCAGTATTAAGTTTTGTCCTCCATTGTTTAATCAGGGGGACAGAGTAGATCGATATAAACAATTAGATCTAATGCACAGGGGGACATCGATTCTTTGACAATGATTGGGGGGTTGTTGTTGTTGCTGTTGTTTCGTTTGGTTATGAATTTTTTGGCGCTCGCGCGCACATGCTCACACATACAGAGAGAGAGAGAGAGAGAGAGAGGAGAGAAGAGAGAGAGAGGGAGAAGGAGAGAGAGCGAGAGAGCGAGAGAGAGAGAGATGTTGGTATCAAAATGATACACTTGGATAGTTTGAGACTGGAAACAGGTTGAATGCGCGTGCATAGCTATAGCTGACGCTTAAGGCGAGTGGGTGGGTAGACCGTGTGACTTGCCTTCCGTGGGTTTAGGAAGTCCCCAGGTTCGAATCTCAGCAACTCTATTGCGTGTGGTGGTGTGGTGGCGAATCAAGAACGGAGGAGACACATCTCTCCCCCCTTCATCTTTTTTCTTCTTCATTTTCTTTTTTCTGTCTTCCTTGTCATATGTGTGTGTCAAAGTCAAAGTCAAAATTTTATTTCCAGATGGTACATTGAATAAGCAATGTATTGGCTTTTTTTTTCATCAAGCCATCTATCTATGATCTGTGTGTGTGTGCGTGCGTGCGTGCGTGCATGTATGTATGTATGTATGTATGTATGTATGTATACATGTGTGTGTATGTGCAGACCTGCCAATGCTTTAATTCTCTTTGTATGTGCATAATACGCATAATTTACGCAAGCAGAAAAATAATCACTATGTGCTCGTTACTAAAATTGTCCCGGTCTGTTGTTGCAGTCCTTCAGTGGAATAAAATGATACCCATTCCTTTCCTTCCCTTTCTTTCTTTTCGCAATCTGCCAGTCATTTTCATTATCTTTCCAGTTGCAGAGCATAATTATCATCTACGCAGTTGCAGTCCCAGTGTAATTATCTGAGAGGGGGGCGTGGAAGGGGGGGTGGGGGGGGGGGGGGGGGATTCCAACTGAATATCGTCCGGAAAGTGGAGAGAGAGAGAGAGAGAGAGAGAGGGAGGAGAGGAGGAGGGGGAGAGAGGAGAGAGGAGAGAGGAGGAGAGAGGACGAAGAGGAGAGAGGGTGGAGAGGAGGAGACAGACAGAGATTTGAGATCCGGAAAGGGAGAGAGAGACCGAGAGATTTGAGAGAGGAGCAGCAGAGAGGAGAGAGAGAGAGAGAGAGAGATTGAGAGAGAGAGAAGAGAGAGAAGAGCAGAGATTTTAGAGAGAAGAGAGATTAGAGATATAGAGAGAGAGACAGACAAGAGAGAGATGAGACAGAGAGAAGAGAGTCAGAGAGAGATGAGAGAGAGAGAGGAGAGAGAGAGAGGAGCGAGAGGAGAGGAGAGAGAGAATAGAGAGAGAGACAAAGAGAGAGTGAAAAGAGATAGAAAAGAGGGAGACGAGAGAGAGAAGAGGAGAGAGAGAGAGACAGGACAGGACAGACAGACAGACAGACAGAGACAGACAGACAGAGAAGAGGCAACAGAGATAGGAAGAGTGGTGGATGGTGGAGGTGAGGATAGGGGGGATGGGGGGAGGGGGGGAAGATAGAAGAGAGAAATGTCATCACCATTCTTGTCGAGACGTTCTTCTGCCAAAATAGTCCACAGTGGGCGTCTGGATAATAAGCTTGCAATGCTTTTATTTTCTTCCTGCCGTTGTCTGTCAGTCTGTCACACACACACACACACACACACACACACAACACCACACACACCCACAACACACACACACTCACACACCACACACACACACAAATATACACGCGGGAGCGTGCACCCGCGCGCACTCACACACACAGTCACACACAGAATCTCTTACGCACACACACAAACTTCGGAAGACTGCCGAAGGAAGAGATCTGTTTTGATACAGAAATGTGTGCTACACCTCTCCTCCCCCTCCCCTTTATTCACACAACACACACACAACACACACACACACACAACACACACACACAACACACACACAACACACACACACACACACACACACACACACACACACACACACACACACACACACACACATTCAGCCAACTCGTAAGTTAAAAAAAAGATTTCTGACAAACTTAAAAAATGGGGACCTCGTTCATTGTTCCTTTATATGAATATTATACAACCTTTTATACTGTAGGGAAACCTGACTTCTGCAATGATTCTCACCTACCTTAGAATGTACATTACATTACAGGCATTTGATATATAATGCCAGAGCACTTGAAGCTCTTCGCAACCAAAATCAATGCCCATTATCGAATCTTTTGTTTACAACGGGATAGGCATAGCTCAGTGGTCGGAGCACTCGCTTTCCCCCAGCCAAGTTAAGCAGCATGACCGTTTGCGCGCTTTGGCTTCAATACAGTTCCACCCGTTCACCCGGCTGTCAATGGGTACCTGCCTTCTTCAGGGTCAGGGAAGGTAAAGCAGCGAGGGAGAGGAGATGGGCGCCGCCCTCAATATGCTGGCCCCTAGAGAAGCTGAGGTCTTTGACGCCTTGCTTTACTGCGACCACATAGGTTATGGGACACCTTTTTTACAGTCTAAAACCAAGCGATACTCACAGAGCGTTCAGTTTGGTTGCTATAGTAATTGATGTAAGTGAGTGCGTGTGGTTTGTGTGTTATGTACAGTATATAAGCGATACAGCGGGCGTGATTTGTTTATTACAGTATACTTATTATTTATTTGTTTATTTATTCTTTCATATTGAGGAGAATACAGCTCATGTGCTTTTTTTTTTTTTTACATCCAGTCCTCATGTATATACAGTTTGTAAATCTTGTCATCCGTTCCCACCGGCACGCATGGCCTACTCTTCCGAAAAGCGGAACGGGTTTTAACGTGTGCGCATGATGTTCCACGTGCGTTCCCACACGGGACCTCGGTTTATAGTCTCATCCGAAGGACTTTAGGGGAAGAATGGAGTCTGCACTGATGTTAACTCCAGAGGAAAAACTCCTCTTGAACGAGATTCGAACCCGGGTCAACAGCAGATCACGAATACACCACAATCTAACCAAACCACCAGACACACAGGGAAAAAAAATTATTAAAAAAAAAAAAATGGGTGGCGCTGCTCTTGTGGCGACGCACTCTCACCACTCTCGGGATGGGGGAGAGCAGCAGCAGCAGCCCGAATTTCACGCAGAGCTAGAAATCTGCCGTGACTTAAAAAAGTGGTAAAACAAACAAGTAAGTAAGTAAATAAACAAATCCCATCGCTCCCCGGCCCCCCTAAATATGAAAATGCAGGCAGTATATTTTATACATGTATATATAATAATACTAATAATGTATGGAATTTATACAGCGCTGAATCTTGTAAAGCAACAAATCTAAGCTATATGTATAGGAGGTATACATACATGTGGCAGGCAGGTGAGGTGGGCTGGTAGTGCTGCATTCCTCACATGCCATGGTGTCACTGCCCCCTGGGCGCAGTGATCGTAATTGACGCCTGCTTCTCTGTGCACTATCGATCTCTCTGCTCAGAGATGCTGGCGGAGTGAAGACACGGGGGAAAGGGAGGGAGGGAGGAAGGGAGGAAAGAAAGAAGGAACGAAAGAAGGGAGGGAGGAAGGCAGGAAGAACAAAAGAAGGAGGAGGGAAATGGAAGGAAGAAAGAACGAAGGAAGGAGGAGGGAGGAAGGAACGAAGGGAAGGAAAGAAAGAAAGAAGGAAGGAAGGAAGGAAGAAGGGACAGAGAAAGGGAGGAAAGGAAAGGGAAGGAAAAGGAAAGAAGGGAGGGAGGAAGGAAGGAAGGGAAGGAAGGAAAGAAAAAAAGAAAGAAGGAAGGAAGGCAGGAAGAACGAAGGAGGGAGGGAGGAAGGAAGAACGAAGGAAGGAAGGAGGGAGGGAGGGAGGTAGGAAGGAAGGAGGGAGGGAGGGAGGAGGAGGAAGGAAGGAAGGAGGGAGGGAGGAAGGAAGGAAGGAAGGAGGGAGGGAGGGAAGGAGAAAGGGAGGAAGGAAGGAAAGGGAAAGGAAGGATGGGAAGGAAGGAAGAAAGAAAGAAAGAAAGAAGGAAGGAAGGAAGAAAGAGAGAAAGAAAAAAAAAAGTAGAAAAGAGAGAAAGAAAGACAGGATGAAGGAAGGAAAGAGAGAAAGAAAGAATGATAGGAGAAGGTGAGGAATGTACGTATGGAGAGAGAGAGAGAGAGAGAGAGAGAGAGAGAGGGGAGAAGGGGAGAGAGAGAGAGAGAGAGGGGAGAGAGAGAGGAAGGGGGTGGGTTGGGTGTTTTGCGATGTGGTATTTCCTGCTGTGTCGTTAGGTCTTGAGTTGTCTTTTATGGTGGGGGGGGGGGGGGGGGGGGGGGGGGGGGGGGGGGGGGGGGGGGGGGTGGGGGGGGGGGGGGGGGTGTTGTAATCATCATCGTTTGTCTGTGGGTATGTTATTTTGAATATTTTGTTGTTACTTGTTGAAGACTTTTTCTTAGTGAGTGTGTGTGTGTCTTCGTGTTTTCCTGTCTGTCTCTGTCTGCCTCTTTATGTGTATGTCTGTCTGTCTATCTGATTTGGTATGCTGTCTCTGTCCCTCTTGTCTGTCTATCTATCTGTATCCACTTGTC
>CM054156.1:53128445-53138445 GCA_028751875.1 Rapana venosa
AAGAAAAAGGAGAGAGAGAGGGGTTGGGAGAGAGGGAGGGAGAAAGCGAGAGAGAGAGAGGGTGAGAGAAGACAGACATACAGACAGACAGAGAAGCAAGAAAGAGAACCAGGAGAGTGAGAGAAGAAATGCAGAAACCAAGGCAGAAACCAACAACAACAACAAAAAACAAGAAAAGAGAAAGGTCGTGTGTCGAGTAAATTAAAGAATAACAACCAACTCTGGAACAGAACCAAAAGACAAAAAAAAAAAAACCCCAAAAATTTCTATTGCAAGAAAAGAGGAATTGGGCGTTAGGAATTGGGAGGAGTAGGGAGGGATGGGGGATGAGGGTGGGGAGGGTGGCGCGGGAGAGTGTTTTCACACACACACACACAAAATAATCAAAGTTAATGTTAAAAAGGGGGGGGGGGGGGGGGTATGAATAAAAGAAAGAAAAAGAAGAAGGGAAAAAAACCCAAATTAAAAAAAACCCCGAAGGAGAGTATAATAATTATATAAGTTATTAGTTGAAGGAAGGGTTAGGGGGAGGAAAAAGAGGAGGGGTGGGGGGGTGGGGGTGGGGGTGGGGGAGGGGGGGGGGGGGGGGGGGGGGTGGGAGATAAAATTCCCCACTTTTCCTTAGTTAAAGATTTAGACTTAATCCCGCTTTGGTCAGTGTATAGACGAATGACACAGTCTATCCATACCTAGCATGCGTCTTCGTGACGTAGAGTGGTTTAGGCTCCCCCCCTCTCTCTCTCTCTCTGTCTCTGTGCAAGGTTCAAGTCTCCTAAGATGCATTGCCCCCCCCCCAAAAAAAAAATAAATAAATAAATAAATAAAAAGAGAAAGAAAAGAAAAAAAGTGTCGAATATTTCCCCGGCAACTTGGAATGAAGCAATTTCTCAGGCTTGTCGCTCGAGTCTCTATGCATATGTTGATGTGTCTTTGTCTACGTGTATCTGTCTGTCTTCTCTGTCTGTCTTCTCTGTCTGTCTTCTCTGCCAGTCTATCTGTCTGTCTCAGTCTCAGTCTGTCTGTCTGTCTCTGTCTGTCTGTCTATCTGTCTGTCTCAGTCTGTCTGCATGCCTGCATGCCTGTCTGTCTCAGTCTCTCTGCCTCTGTCTATCTGTCTGTCCAGTCTGTCTATCTGTCTGTCTTTCTCCGCCCCTTCTCTCTCACCCCCCCCCCCCCCCCCCCCCTCCCTCTCTCTCTCTCTCTCTCTCTCTCTCTCTCTCTCTCTGCTGTGTGTGTGTGTGTGTTTCTGTGTGTGAGACTGATTCTGTACGCTCGCGCGCGCGCGCGTGTGTATGTGTGTATGTATGTGCGCGTGTGCGTGCGTGCATATACAAGCACGCGCCCGCGCGCTTACGTGCGTTCTTGCGCGGCCATCGCTCCTCCATTTTCAATCTCCATTTTGGAAATTACCGAATATTTTTCACCTTTTTTCCCCTCTGTAATCCTTCCTTCTTAAGAAACCCTCGCCTGCCTCATTATCTTTTCATAACACCCGCGTCACAATTCATATTCTGGAAGCAGCTTCACACGCACGTTCGCACGTACGCACACGCGCGCGCGCGCACACACAAACACACACACACACACGCAATGTCGAATATTTAGTTATGTCTCCGCCTTTCTCTGCCTTTCTGTGTCTGTCTGTCTCTCTTTGTCTGTCTGTCTGTCTGTCTCTGTCTGTCTCTGTCTCTTCTCTCTCTCTCTCTCTCTCTCTCTCTCTCTCTCTCTCTCTCTCTGTGCTGTAAACCCGACCACGAGTTTACAAGCGGGGTGTGTGTGTGTGTGTGTGTGTGTGTGTGTGTGTGTGTGTGTGTGTGTGTGTGTGTGTGTGTTTGTGTGTGTGTTTGCTTGCGTGCGCGTACCTGCCAGCCCTCGTCTGCATGCATGCATGCATGCATACATGCGCGCACTCGTGTGGTGTGTGTGTGTGTGTGTGTGTGTGTGGTTTGTGTGTGTTCGGGGCCTGCGTGTTCTAGGCTAAATGACTTTGGCTTGATTTATGCGCCTTACCAGATTTCATTATTTTCCCTCATTAATCTTTTCCCCCATTTCTTAGTTTTAACAACCTCACAATTCCTACCATCTCTCGGTCTGTCTGTCTGTGTGTCTGTCTGTCTGTCTGTCTTTTTCTCTCTTCTCTGTGTCTCTGTCTCTGTATTTCTCTCTCTCTGTCGGTCTGCCTGTGTGTCTCTGTCTCTATGTCTGTCTGTCTGTCTCTCTCTCTCTCGCACACTCACGCACACACACATACACACACACATATCCCGATCTCCCCCCCCCCCCCCCCCCCCCCCCTCTCTCCCCTTCTCTTTCTTTGTTTTTTTCTTTTTACACACTCGGTCTCTCTCTTTCTCTCTCTCTCCCTCCCACTCTACTCTTCCTTTCTTATCCCTCACCACACTACCCCTCCGCGCGCGCGCGCACACACACACACACACTCTCTGTCTGTCTCTCTTCTTCTTCTTCTTCTTCTCTCCTCCTCCTCCTCCTTTTCTCTCTCTCTCTCTCTCTCTCTCTCTCTCTCTCCTCTCTTCTCTCTCTCTCTCTCTCTCTCTCTCTCTCTCTCTCTCTCTCTCTTTTTAGGTTTTTTTTCTTTTTTTATGTTTGATTTGGTTTTTTGTTGTTGTTTTTTTAGGGTTGCTTTCCCACATCCTGTGCTGTGTAGGGCAAATTGCCCTGCCAGTGGTGCCAAAGCCTATTAGCCCGTGACGGTTGTCTGGGACGAAAGGAGAGTCGGCGGTTTGGACACTATACTAGTAGTGTAGTAGTCAGTATTGTATTAAATTGTACACTATTGTGTTGTATTGTATTGTATTGTGTTGTTTGTATTGTATTGTATTGCTTGTTTGTTTTGTATTGTATTGTATTGTGTTGTATTGTATTGTAGTGTATTGTGTTGTGTTGTATTCTATTGTATTTTGTTGTGTTGTGTTGTATTGTATTGCATTGTATTGTATTGTATAGTGTTGTATTGTATTGTATTGTATTGTATTTTTACCCCTCCGGAGTTCCCCAGATTTGAAGGTTATTTGAGCGAGCTGTGTAACTCCTGCTCCTTCTTCTTGTAAGTCTAGGTCTGGGTGCTAGTTCTTGGTTTCCTCAATCAGGTTTTTTGCTGTTGTTGTGTTGTTTGTTTGTTTATTTCTTTTCTTCTTCTTCTTCTTCTTCTTCTTCTTCTTGTTTTCTTCTTCTTCTTCTTTTAGGTCTAGGTCCTAGTCTTGCTCCTATTTCAGGGTTGGTTTTTTTTTTGCTGTTGTTGTTTATTTCTTCTTCTTCTTCTTCTTCTTCTTGGTCCTAGTCTTGCTCCTATTACAGTTTTTTGCTGTTTTGTTTATTTCTCTCCCCCTCATCCTCCCCATCCTCCTACTTCTTCTTCTTCGAAGTCCTAGTCTTGGTTCTCTATCAGGTTTTTGTTCTTTATTTCTTCTTTTTTTTTCCTGCTCTGGTTTGTTATCATGTGCTTGTTAGAGAGAGAAGAGAGAGAGAGAGAGTGAGAGGAGAGAGAGAGAGAGGAAGAGAGAGAGAGAGAGACAGACGGACAGAGACAGGAGACAGACAGAAATGGAGAGAGAGACAGACAGACAAAGACAGAGAGGCGGACAGAAATGGAGAGAGAGAGATGTTTTTTTAATTTGAACATGTATTTCAGGCATTCAGAGACAATCTTTCTGAACCCTCACTTTTCATTTTTACAATGATGACAGAACGTAATCACAGTTATTATCATCTGTTCGTGACCTACCGATATTCCGAAACGTGAGGCACTGATCGACCCAGAGAGAGAGAAAGAGAAGAGATGGAGAGAGAGAACACAGAGAGACACAGAGGAGAGAGAGATGGAGAGAGAGACAGAGAGAGACAGAGACAGAGGAGAGAGACACAGGAGAGAGAGAGATGGAGAGAGAGACAGAGAGAGGGACACAGAGAGAGAGAGAGATGAGAGAGAGAACACAGAGAGAGATGGAGAGAGAGACACCACTGCCCCGTTAGTTCATGTGGTGACGGGTCAGCCTTTAGGTAGGGAAAAGAGAGAGAACGAATCAGCAGGAGATGAGGACTTTTTCCTCCGGGGGAGAGAGAGAGAGAGGGGGGGGGGGGGGAGGAATGGAAGCAGAAGGGGGGGGGGGGAGGGGGGGGGAGGGAAGCGTGTAGGGATATAAGGAATATTATGAGATGAAGAACGAATAGAGTTGAGAAAGATGAGTGCAAGAAGACAGAGAGAGGGGGGGGAGAGATGAGAGGAAGATCGGGAGAGAGAGATGAGAGAGAGAGAGGAGAGAGAGAGAGAAAGGTAGGGGGGGGGGAGGGGGGGGGGGGGTAAAGGAAGGTGTGGGATATGATAGAATTATGAGATGAAGAACAGAAGGGAGTGGAGAAAGAGAGCAAGGAAGAGTAGAGGGAAGGAGGGAGGGGGGAGAGAGAGAGGGAGGGAGGGAGGAGAGAGAGGGGTTTCTGAACATTGGCACAGTTATCATGGCGGAGGGAAATATATCCTCTTTTTCTTTTGGTTTCGCCGCGCGCTGTGTGTGTGTGTGTGTTTGTGTGTGTGTGTGTTTGTGTTGTGCGTGTTTGCTGTGTGGGTTTTGTGTGATGCGTCGTGCGTGCGCGCTGCTTGTGTGGGCGCGCTATGTGTTACTTTCTCTCCCCCCCTCCCTCTCTCTCCCTCCCTCCCTCTCTTCTCACTCTCCCTCCCTCCCTCTTCCCCCCCCTCTCCCCCCCCTCCTCCCCCCCTCCTCTCACTCTCTCCCCCCCCCCCCCCCCCCCCCCCCCCCCCTCTCTCTTCTCCTCTCTCCTGCCTCTCTGTGGCATTTCGGAAAGCGGATTAAAAAGAAACTTGCGTTGTTTGCTTTAATTAATCAAAGAATTCTATGGTCTCTCTTCTGTGGCATCTGATCGTTATCTATTGCTTTTGTGTGTGTGTGTGTGTGTGTGTGTGTGTGTGTGTGTGTGTGTGTGTGTGTGTGTGTGTGTGTGTGTGTGTGTGGAGTGTGTGTGACAGAGAGAGGAGAGAGACAGAGAGAGACAGAGAGAGACAGAGAGGCTGAGAGACCCATTCTCTGCGTCTGTGTAACGGTATGATACACTAATGGATGTTTACCTGGTTGAAGTATCAGCTGATGTCTTGTATACCGCTGTGTACTCTCTTCTTCTGTCTCTTTTGTCCGCCACTCTGATAGCAACTACTGCTGTCTGTCATATAAGCCAAAATACGTTACGGCTGCCGCAAAGCGCCTGGCAAGTCAGGCCCGGCCAGCGGCATCCCACATCGGCGTGGGAGAGAACAGTTATTGATAAGTCTTTCTGGGGAATAAAAAAAAAAAGCCAGGAGAATAGACCGAGAAAGCAGGCAATGAGGTGACAGGAAGATAAGTCTCATATATAGATGATGTTTACCTTGTGAAGTATTAACTGATATGGTGTATATGTTTTGCGCATCTCTACAACTCGTATGACTTGCAGAGATGCAGGAGCGCTGTGTTCTTGCTGCCTGTACCTATCTCTTAGACAGGGGGCGGGATAGCTCAGTGGTCAGAGCACTCGCTTTCCCCCAGCTAAGGTTAAATTAAGCAGCATCGAGCGTGGTTCCCACTTGTATGGGTGACCGTTTGCGCGCCTTGGCTTCATTCAGTACAGTCCCCCAGCTGTAAATGGGTACCTGCCCTCTTTAGGGGCAGGGAAGGTAAAGCAAGCAGCGAGGGAGAGGAGATGGGCGCCACCACCCTCAATATGCTGGCCCCTAGAGAAGTGAGGTTTTCTGACGCCGCACTTCCCTACCACCACATAGGTTATGGGACACCTTTACCTTTATCTTCACCTCTTAGATACGCACACACACACACAGCTGGGAGGTAGAGAGAGAGAGAGAGAGAGAGAGAGAGAGAGGTAGTCACGAGAGGAGAGAGAGAGAGACAGAGAGAGACAGAGAGAGAGACAGAGAGAGACAGAGAGAGAGTATTCGCGGTGGTGGCAAATGTCTCGCTTACTTGCAGATGGGCTGACTGCGCTGTGTGGCCTAAGTACTGTCGGCGTGTCCACCCTTAATGAAAGCTGGCGAGGGCGGGCTGGCTATCTATCTCGGGGTGGTAGGCTAGTGGGGTGGTGGTGGTTGTTGATGCTCCCTGCGCAATATTCATAGCTGGAGTTTGCTTCCTCTCACTTTCGCTTATTAATGCATTTTTGTCTTTTTTCTTTTTTTGAGGGGGGGGGGGGGGGGGGGGGGGGGGGGTTGGGGGTTTTAAAACCTTTTTCCTTTTCTTTTCTTGTCGTTTTGTTCCCTTCGCTGTTTCCTTTTCTTTTACCCTTTATTCTTTCTTTTTCTTTCTTTTTTTTTTTCTCTCTTTCCTTGCTCTTACTTCTTTTCCCGTTTTCCTTCCCTTTTGTTTCTGTGTTTTGATTTTTAGTTTTCTTTTTTTTGCTCTCTTGCTGTTTTCTGCTGTTTCCTCTCTCTCTTCTCTCCCCCTTCCTCTTTTCCCTCCTCTCTGACTTTTTCTCTCTCTCTCTTTTCTTCTCCTCTTCTCTCTCCCCTCTCTCTCTCAACTTTTCCCTCTTTTCTCTCTCTCTGTTCTCTGTCTCTGCTTTTCCCCTCCTTCTTCTTCTTCTTCTCTCCTCTCTCTCTTCCTCTCTCCCCTTTTCTCTCTATCCTCTCTCTTCTCTCTCTCTGATTTTCCCTTTTTCTCTCTTCTCTTTCTCTCTCTTTCTTTCTCTTCTCTTCTTCTCTCTCCTCTCTTTTTTCCCTTTTTCTCTCTCTCTGTTCTCTTCTCTGACTTTCCCCCCTCTCTCTCCTTCTCTAATCCTTTTTCCTCTCTCTTTCTTCTTGACTATTCTCCTCTCTCTTTTTCCTCTCTCTCTCCTCTTCTTCCTCTCTCTCTCTTCTCTTCTCTCCCTTGTGTCGTTTTTTGGCGCGCGTCGGATCGTTAAGGCATAGCGGGGGAGGAAACGCGGCACCCAAAAGGGGTTTGTTTGGGAGTGCGGGGCCTTTTTTTGTTGTTAAAATACCCCCGGCTCTGCTGTTACTTTGTCCGGGGTGAGGTGGTTTGGGGGGAGGGGTTGATGATGATAATGATAAACCCTCTCTGAGATAACCCGGCCAAAATTTAACCTAATCTGTATAGGGATTTTTTTTCTTTTTTTTTTTGGGGGGGGGGTTGGCCCTTTTTTTTTTTTTTGTGGTTCTTTTGTTGTTGTGTTGCTTTTTTCTTTTAAAAGATGAATAGGGGAGGGGGGGGGAGGATAGGGTGTGGGGGAGGGGGGGGGGGGGGGGGAGGGGGTTCGGGGTTGGGAAGGGGCAAAAAGGGCACAAGAGGGAGCTAATCAAGTGTAAAGTGAAGTGTTTTTTCAAAACCCTTTTTTTTCCCTGACCAATTTTGGTTTTTTAAAGGGTTTTTGGTTGCTGTTTGGGTTGGGGTTTTTTTTGTTGGTTGTTTTTTTTTTAAAAAAAAAAATTTGCTAGCTGATTAATTGAGTGTCTTTTTGGGGTTTTTGGGTTTTGTTTTTTTTTTTTTTTTTTTTATTTTTATTATTATTTTATTATTATTATTATCCACGACACACCCCACACACACCCACGCACACGCACACCGCAAACAAACAACGCCCCCCCAAAACAATACTAAACAAAAAAACACGACCCCCCACAGTACGAACAACAACAAAAAAACCCCAAAAACCCGGACAACAATAAAATAAAACAATCAAAGCAGCATTAAAAAAAACCCTCCCCCAAACACAACACCCCAAAAATATATATATATATTATATATATAAAATTTTAAAAAATTATAAAAATTTTATATATTATATATTTAAATTTTATATATATATATATACCAACCATCAATTACAAATCATACTAAATAGCTTTCCCAAAAATGCAGCCCCCCAGTAAAAAAAAAAAAAAAAACCCCTGAAAACTTCGATAAAAGGAAAGATTTATATGTACCCAGGTTTGAGAAGAGAGGAGAGAGAGAGGGGGGGGGGGGGGGGGAGGGGTTAGGAAAAGGGACAGAGAGGGGGTCCGCGTGTCTTTTTTATGTACTTCCACCTAAGATGCTACTTGTTTTGCTTTCTTTAAGCTTTTCCGTTTTACTTCTGGTAATTTTTTGTGTGTTGGGGTGTGTTGTGTGTGTGTGGTGTGTGGTGTGTTTTGGGAGGGGGGGGCCTGTGCAGAAAGGGGTGTTTTTTACGTGTTGTTGTAGGGGGGGGGGGTGCCCGGGGTGTGTTTTGGTGTGTGTGTGTGTAGGGGGGGTGCCTTATGTATGCGTTGCGGGGGGTGGGGGAGGGAGGGAGGGGGGGGGGGGGTGCCCGTGTTGTTGTGTGTGTGTTCGCGACACAGCAGACAGAACCCTGAGCTAGATGGAAATATGTTTATCACAAAAAACCGCAGTATAATTGATCTAACACGTACACGCAGACATACCAACACAAAACGCGCGCGCGCGCGGCATAACATACTCTCTCCTCCCCCTCCATTCTGTCTGTCTGTCTGTTTCTTCTCTCTATCTCCCCTTTCCTTCCCCCCCCTCTCCCCCCCCCCCCTCTCCTCCTTTTTTTCTTTAATCACCTTTTCAATCCCCCCCCTACTCCTAAACCGGCCCGCACCCCCGAAAAATCATCCCCATATTTATTATTATTAAGATTAAATTTCCCTTTTACCTTATTTCCTTTAATATTTTTTTTAATTAAACGTCATCAATTATTATTTTTTTTTTTTAAAATAAATTATTTTTATTTTTTTTTCAATCAACCGGTTTTTTTTTCCTCATTATTAAAAATTTATTATTTTTAATTTTTATTAATGTCTTTTTTTCCAAGTTTTTAATTGCGTAAAAAAAAAAAGCTGAAGGGAGGGGGTGAAGGAGAAAACGAAGAAGAAACAGAGAGAGAGAGAGAGAAGGAGAGAGAAAAGGGGGGAGAGAGAAGGGAGAGAGGAGAGAGAGAGGGGGAGGAAAAAGGAGAGAGAGAGAGAGGAAAGGGGGGAAAACGATGGTGACCCAATTGCTTTAAATGGGGGCGTGATTTGGGGGGGTTTTTTCCCCCCCCCATTTTCTCCCCCCCCCCCCCCACCACCCCATCACCACCCGTCCTGCCCTCACTCTTCCTATGTACCCCTCTCTCCCTCTTCTCATCTCTCTGTCTGTCTGTCTGTCTCTTCTCTTCTTTGTCTGTCTGGCTGGCTGTCTGACTCTCTCTGTCTGTCAGCCTCTCTTCTCTGTCTATCTTTTGCTCTGTCTCATGTCTGTCTCTCTGTGTGTGTGTGTGTGTGTGTCCCCTCTCTCTCTCTATCTATCTTTTGTTCTGTCTGTCTGTCTCATCTTCTCTTTTCTGTCTGTCTCTCTCTGTCTCTCTCTTCTGTCTCTCTCTCTCTTCACTCTCTCTCTCTCTCTCTCTCTCTGTCTTCTTTGTGCTGTCTGGCTGTCTGTCTGACTCTCTTTCTCTGTCTGTCAGCTGTTCTCTCTCT
The DNA here is from genome assembly GCA_028751875.1 of Rapana venosa. Taxonomy (NCBI): domain Eukaryota; kingdom Metazoa; phylum Mollusca; class Gastropoda; order Neogastropoda; family Muricidae; genus Rapana; species Rapana venosa. Next base: position 53,137,903 of record CM054156.1, read on the forward strand.
CTCTATCTTTTACTGTCTCTTGTCTGTCTCTCTGTCTGTGTGTGTCTCTCTCCTCTTTATCTTTTGTTCTGTCTCTGTCTGTCTGTCTGTCTCTCTCTCTCTATCTCTCTCTCTGTCTCTCTCTCTGTCTATCTTTTGCTCTGTCTCTGTCTGTCTGTCCTTCTGTCTCTCTCTCTCTGCTCTCTCCTCTCTCTCTCTCTCTCTCTCTCTCTCTCTCTCTCTCTCTCTCTCTCTCTCTCTCTTTTCCTCTCTCTCTCTCCTTCCTCCCTCCCTTAACCTACCCCACCCCCTTCTCTCTCTCTCGTCCTTTTCCTGAAATCGCTTTACATCAACTTGAGTTGGCAGTGCAATTTGAAGTGGAGGAAAGAGAGTGGGGAGGGAAGGGAAGGGGGGGGGGGGAGACTGTGGTTGGAAGATAGCCCGGGAATGGGAAGGGGAGTGGGGAGGTTTAGAGGGGATGGGGGGATCTGAAAGATGAGGATGAACAAGATGAGGTTTGGGGATCTGGTGTGGTTGGGGAGGAGGGAGTAGGTGTGGGGAGGG
>CM054156.1:53145945-53158445 GCA_028751875.1 Rapana venosa
CAGAAAATGAAGATGGTTGAGAAAGAGATGATAGGGAGAAGAGGTTGAGGATGCGGTAGAAGAGTGGTAGAGAGAGATGGAAGGAGGGTTGGGATTGTGGTGGAGGTGGTGGTGGAGTTAGTGGTGAGGAGGGCGGGGGGGGGGGGGGGGTGGGGGGGGGGGGGGGGGGGGTTGACAACGACCCAGGAGAGAGAGGTGTACATTTCTAGTTTGACCGATTCGCTTTTGCAAAAGAATCCATACCCCTGCTCCTCCTCCTCCTCATCCTCCTCCTCTTCCTCTTCCTCTTTCCTCCTCCTCTCCTCCTCCACCTCTTCCTCCTCCTCCTCTTCCTCCTCCTCTTCCCTCTTCCTCCTCCTCTTCCTCCTCTTCCCTCTTCGCTCCTCCTCTTCCCTCCTCTTCCTCCTCTTCTCCTCCTCCTCTTCCTCCACCTCCTCCTCTCTTCCCCTCCTCCTCTCCCTTCCTCTTCCCTCCTCCTCTTCCCTTCTCCTCTTCCTCCTCCTCCACTTCTCTATTCCTCCTCCTCCTCCTCCTCCTCCTTTCCTCCTCCTCCTCCTCTTCCACTCCTCCTCTTCCTTCCTCCTCCTCCTCTCCTCCTCCCTCCTCCCTCTTCCTCTTCTCCTTCTCCTCTCCTCTTCTCCTCCTCCTCCCTCCTCTACCTCCTCCTCTTCTTCCCCTCCCCTCGCTCCTCCTCCTCCTCCTCTTCCTCTTCCTCCTCCCACCTCTCATCTGCTCTTCCTCCTCCTCCTCCTCTTCCTCCTCCTCCCCTCCAGCCCCTGTTAGTCGCTGCATCTTTTTTCCTGTCTCTCCTATTCATCGTGCTGCTGCTGCTGCAGCTGCAAGCTGTTCTGCACTGTTTTTGCCTCCTTCTCTGTTGGTGCGTGTGTTGTGTGGTGTCTGTGTCTGTTTGTGTGTGTGTGTGTTTGTTTGGTGTGTGTTTGTGTGTTTGTCTGTGTTCTGTGTGTCGTCTGTCTTTCCCTCCATCCCCATCACTGTTTCTGTCTCTCTTGTCTTGTCTGTCTGTCCTGGTCAGTCTATCTCTCTGTCTCTTTCTTCTTCTTCTTCTTCCCTCTCAGCATCTCCCTTCATATATCCCATAATTCTCTCTCGCTCTCCCTGTATCTCCCTCTCATCTCACCCACCCCTCTCACATCTTGCATCTCTCTGTGCCATCTCTCTCCCTCTGCATCTCTCTCTCTTTCCTCTCTCCCCTCTGGCATCTCTCTCCCGCCCTCTCTCTGCATCTCTCTCTTCCACCCCCCCCCTCCCCTCTCTCCCCCCCTCTCCCTTCTCTCTCTCCCCTCCTCTCCCCCTCCTTTCACCCTGTTCCGCGGTTCACACAGCCCAGCCCCAGGAAAAGGATGAAAGGCAAATTGACCGCTTGAACAGATTCTGCCCCTCTGCGCAATTATCGCCCCTTATCCTTCGGCCCTTTCTGTCTCTTTTTGTCCGTCGCTTTTGTCTGTCACTTTCTTGTTCTGTGTGTGAATGTGGGAGGGGGATTTGTATGTTGTGTGTGTGATGGTTGTGTGTGTGTTGGGGGTGGGAGGGGGGGGGAAGGGTTTTTTTTTTGTTTTTTTTGTTGGGGGTGTGTGTAGGGGAGGGGGGGGGGGGGGAGGGGTGGTTGTACGTAGTGGTGTGTTATGTTGTTGTTTGTTGATGATGGATGAGGATGTGTCTGTGGTGTTTGAAGTCTTCTCTGCTCTGCCCTGCCATCTCTATGTGTCCTGTCTTTCTGTCTTTCTCGTCTAGCTCTCTGTCTGTCTGTCTGTCTGTCTCTCTTTCTCTCTCTCTCTCTCTCTCTCCTCTCTCTCTCTCTCACCTCTCTCCCTCCACTCACCTCCCCACTCTCTCTCTCTCCCTCCCTCTCTCTCTCTCTCTCTCTCTCTCTCTCTCTCTCTCCTCTCTCTCTCCTCTCCACTCCTCTCTCTCCCCTCTCTCTCTCTCTCCTCCCTCCCGCTCTCTCCCCTCTCTCTCTCTCTCTCATCGCTCTTCTCTACTCTCTCTCTCCCTCCTCTTTCACTCGCTGTCTATTACCGTTACTCTGTCTCTCTGCGTGGTCGTGTCCATTCCATTTTTGTCCATCTTTTTCTCTGTCTCTCTCGTACTCTCTTCTTTCCACTCCATCCCTCTCCTTCTCCGACCGCAACGCCTTCCTACCTTCTGTCCCTGTCACTCTGTCTGTTCTGTCTGTCTGTCTGTCAGCCTCACACTCCGTCTTTCCCCCTCACATCTTTGTTTCTCCTCCTCTCCTCTCCCTCACTTTTTGTTTCTCTCCCTCTTCCCTCTCTCTCTCTTTGTTTCTCCTCTCTCTCTCTCTCTCTCCTCTCTCTCTCTCTCTCTCTCTCCTACCTCTTTGTTTCTCTCTCTCTCTCTCCCTCTCTCTCTCTTTCTTTCTTACTCTCTCTCTCTTCTCCTGTTCTCTCTCTCTCTGGCCCCCTCCACCGCCCCTCTCTCCTTTGCTTACTTCCCCCCCACCCCTCTCTCTCTTTCTATCCTCTCCACCTCGTCTCTTCCTCATCTATATCTCCTTCTATCTATCTCTCTCCAAACACAGACACACCCATACACACACACACACACACACACACACACACACACACACACACACACACACAAGCACACACACACCACACAACACACACATACACACTCATAACCACACACACACACACGCACGCACGCCAAAAAGCAAGCAAGCAAGCAAGCGCACCACACAATGCACCCCCTTCATACGTGTCCCTCCCCTTCAAGCAGGGATCACCCATCGATTCCCTTACCCCCCCCCCCCCCCCACCCCCACCCCTATGACCCAGCCACCTCCACCCTCACCACCCAAACCTTGTACCCTGTCCTTTCACTTGCTTTTTAGATTTTTGTCTTTGACGGAGTTAGGAGAGGAGAGAGAGAGAGAGAGAGAGAGAGAGAGAGAGAGAGAGGAAGAGAGAGAGAGAGAAGAGAGACAGAACAGACAGACAGAGAAGAGAACAGACAGACAGAGAGAGAGGGAGAGAGAGAGAGAGAGAGAGAGAGAGAGAAAGGGAGAGAGAAGAGACAGAGAGAGAGACAGAGACAGAGAGAGACAGAGAGAGAGAGAGAGAGAAACAAAGAGAAAGGAGGGAGAGAGACAGAGACAGAGAGGAGACAGAGACACAGAGAGACACACAGAGAGAGAAAGAGAAGGAGAGGAAGAAGAGAGAGAGAGAGAGAGAGTTTTGATGTGTGACGAGCCAAAAGTGGGGGAGGATGTGCCCGCTTGGTGGTTTTGGGAAGAGGGTTCTGTCGTCAATTCTCTCCCCCCCCCCCCCCCCCCCCCCCTCCCCCCTCCTCAATATGAGGAGTAGGTTTTTTTGTTTTGGTGTTTTACAGACATGGGATCCCCCCGCCCCGCGCCCCCCCCTCATTGTTTTAGTATGGATTGGGGGGAGTCGCTTAGGATGGTTGCGTGCAAGGTTTCTTTTTTTCTTCTGTTTTGCAAGATTCTGTGTTGATACTTGCGTAATGTATGTAGCACAACCTTCCAGTTGACTTTTTTTGTTGTTGTTGGCGCGTATAAAAAGGAATTTAATGTCAGGACTAACAGAAGTGTGTCAAAGTCAAACTTGTATTTCCAGATGGTATTTTGAACACGCAAACTCTGGGGGTTTGTTTGGTTGTTTTCATTAAGCAATCCATCTTTTAAACCAAATAAAGATGAAAAATAAAACCTTTTTCCCACACAAAAACACAAAAATTCAAAAAAAACATTAAAGCTCCTGCGTGCAGCGTGCGGTAGCGTGGTGGTAGCGTCTTGTGCGTGCCGTGCATTGTGTGTTTGTGTGTGAGAGAGAGGAGAGAGAAGAGAGAGAGTGGAGAGGAGAGAGAGAGAGAGCCTACGCTTGTTTCCTTATGAAGGTAAGGGAATTGGTTGGCTTTTTTTTTCTTCTTTTTGTTTTTGTTTTGCCTTGCCTTGTTTTTCTTTTTACATCTCTCTCTCTCACCTTTCTCTCTCTCTCCTCTCTCTTCTCTCTCTCTCGACCTCTCTCTCTCTCTCTCTCTCTCTCATCTCTCTCTCACACACACACACACACACACACACACACTCTACCTTCAGACACAGCCGATGAAGTGTAAGGTGTTGACAGATGTAGACACGTCCTAGAACTCACGCAGAGAAAACAGCTGTTTTCTTTCACTTACTTCATCAATCCATCCATTCCCCCCTCTCTCACTCCCCCTCCTCCCACCCCCACCTCACCTCACAACGCATACCTACCACCGACCAAAATATCTTCTCTCACGTCTCTCTCTCTCTCTCTCCTCCTCCTCTACTCCTCTCTCTCTCTGTCTGTCTCCTCTCGTCTCTCCTCTCTCTCTCTCTCACCTCTCTCTCTCTCTCTCTCTCTCTCTCCCTCTCTCGCTCTTTCTCCTTCTTCTTCTGCCTCTTTCCATCTCTAACTTTCTCTCTCGCTCTTCTCAACCCACACTCCCTTCTCGCGCTCTCCCTTTTGCTCTCCTCCTCTCGTCTCTCTTCTCCTCACCTCCTCCCTCTTTCCTCCTTCTCTCTTTCCTAAAAAAAAAAAAACCAAAAAAAAATAATCCTAAAAAAAAAAAAAACCCCCCCCCCCCCCCCTCCACAACTCACACACATACCTACCACCGACCAAATAACTTCTGTCTCTCTCTGACCTGTCTCTCCTCTCTCTCCTCCCCCTCCCCCACCCTCACACGTCTACCTAACCACCGACCATTGTTTATCTTCGTCTCTCTGACTCAGACCTCTCGCTCCAACAACACTACTTATGCCTTTATTTCCCCCTCCCCCCTCAAGTCTCCCCCGACCCCCCCTCTTCTCTCCTCCCCCCTCCCTCCCTCTCTCTCTCTCTCTCCTCTCTCTCTCACATCTCTCACCTCTCTCTCAGGAAGCTCGAAAACCAGTTATTATTGTAATATATGATTAAAACCCTGTATAAATAAAATTAGTATTCTATTCCATTCATTTCACAGCCATCCATGCCATTCATTGCACTCCTCTCTCCAGTAAATGGGCTAAAAGTTGCGTTTGAGACCCTGTCTCTCTCACTGTCTCTCTCTGTCTCTCTTCTCCCCCCCCCCACTCTCTCTCCCTCCTCTATCTCTCCCTCTCTCTCTCCCCCCTCCCCCCCCCCTACCTCTCTCTCTCTCTCTCTCTCCCTTGCTCTGTCTCTGGTTCTTTTTATGTTATCTGGTCATTTCGTGAATAGTTTGGGGTGGGGGGGGGGGGGGGGGGTAGGGAGGGGGACTCTGCTGTCCTCCTTCTTTTAGGGGATGGGTAAGGGGGGGTTGTTGTTTTGGAGTTAAAAAAAAATCCGCAGACCCGGAGAAATTGGAACCGAAAATAAGTTGGAAAATTCCACTAAACGACTTGCATACCTTCGTGGCGCCTCGTCAGACACGTGGCTTGTCTGTCTGTCTGTCTGTCAGTCTTGTCTGTCTGTCTGTCTGCCTGCCTGCCCTCTGTCTCTCTCTCTTTCTCTTCTCTCTTCTCTTCTCTCTCTCTCTCTCTCTCTCTTTCTTTCTCACCACAACAAACACAACACAAACATATAAATGAAAAAAAGACGGTGGAAGAGGGAAGTGTTGTGTGTGTGGTATGTGTGTGTGTGTGTTGTGCGCGCGCGTGCATGTGCGCGCGCGTGTGTGCGCGCGCGCGTTCGTGTGTGTTGTGTGCTGTTACTGCTCGTGAGTTTTGTTTCCACGGAAGCCAAGTGTGTGGCGGTGTGTTTGAAGTGGGAAGCGCGTTAGCTAATGCCCTAAGTACCATGCTAGTCACTTCTTTGCCAAAGCCAGCACTCGGGATAGAAAGGGGGGGGGGGGGGGGGGGGGGGATATGGGGATGCAGAGGAGAGAGAGAGAGAGGGGGGGGGGTAGGAAGAGGGTTTGGGTTGAAAGACTCACTAAGTGGTACTGTGTTTCTGTGCTTGTTTCTCTGTGTGTCTTTATCTCTCTACTGTGTTCCTTTCGCCTCTGTCTGTCTGTCTGTCCGTCTGTACTGTCTGTCTGTCTGTCTGTCTGTCTCTGTTCTGTCTTCTCTCTTCTCTCTCTCTCTCTGTTGTTCCTCTTCCATTCCCATACTTTTCCCTCTGATTTATTGAACTTTTATCATGGATGATTTATAAATAAAAAAAGATTGTTCTGTTCCTTTGTGTCTGTGTGCTTATCATGGATTGTCTCACCAACACACTCACACCTCACCTTTTATATAAATTATTTTATATATGAGAGAGAGAGAGAGAGAGAGAGAGAGAGAGAGAGAGAGAGAGAGAGACAGCAGACAGACAGACACAGAGATTAATTGACCCTCCCTCGACCTCTACTTCTCATGCAACTAGGCCTACCAATTTGTCATCGTCTTCACAATTATTGACAATTCCATTTTTAAGAACACGCTCTCCCCCACCCCCACCCTCCAACCACCACCCATTAATCCCTAGGTCACTAGCCTACCCTGAAACCACACACGCACACACACACTCACTCACACACACACACACACACACACACACCATCTTTCCGAAAAAGCAGCGAGAGAGAGAACCGGAAAGAGCCGTGTCCGCAAGCGCGAACGGAAGTCTGAAGTGTGTGGTGTGCGCATGTCGCGTGGGAAAGCTTGATTTGCATAATTGAGGGGATGCGGCCATCCTTTATTTATGAGGTTTCCATTTTTGCGCTATTTGTATTCTTCCGCCTAGATTGTTGGAAAGGTGACCACGTCGTCTGCTTCTTTCGCCAGTGACCCAACAAAAACGATGCTGGAGAATGTTCAGAAGGAACCGTTGTTGCTTTAGTAGAAAGCTGAGATTGGCCTTTCCCTATAGACTATATAGGGCTTCTTGTTTAGGGCTTCTTGTTCACATTACGCAAGTTCGTGCGTACGCGTGTGCAAAGTTGTATTATGTATGTGTAGTTGGTGCATACGTGTGTGCATGCATATAATAATATGCTTGTACGTAGGTAGGTTTAGAGATGCGCGTGCGTGATTACATTATCTGTCCGTTGTGTGTGTGTGTGTGTGTGTGTTCTGTCGGTGTGTCTGTCTTATTAAGGCTTAAGACTGGTTGACTCTCTCACTCTCTCTGCCTCTGTTTCAGTCTCTCTGTCTCTGTCTGTCTATCTGTCTGAGGGCTGGATGAAAAAAAGCCATTCTTCATTCATTCATTTTCTCTCTTCTCTCTCTCTCTTCTCTCTCTCTCTCTCTCTCTCCTTTTCTCTCTCTCTCTCTCTCTCCCCTCTCTCCCCCCTAACGAGGCATTTCACGAGTGAGTGAGAGTAAGGGGGGAAAATGACTGCATGCCAGGCTGAATGAATGAGTGAATGAGTGAGCAGGAATGAAGGATGGATGAAGCCCCCCACCCCCCTCTCCTAGCTCCCCTCTTTGTGTTCTTCTTTGTACAGAGAGAGAGAGAGGAGGAGGAGGAGGAGGAGGAGAAGAAGAAGTTGTATGTATTTTTAAAAATTGTATTTCTTTTTTGCTTAAACTCAGTGCAATGCACCCCCTGATAATTCCCTAAGAAGTTCAAAAACAGAGAAAGAAGTTAGGACATATACATGTATCTCTCTCTCTCTCTCTCTCTCTCTCTCTCTCTCTCTCTCTCTCTTTTATATATATATTATATATATATATATATATATATATATATTATATATATATATATATATATATATATATATGCGCGCGCGTATGTGTGAGTGTCTGTCTGTCACTGTCTGTATGCATGCGTGTGTGCGTGTGCGCCCGCACGCGCGTGCACACGTGTCTTTCCTCCTAAGTCAAGGGGCATCAATTGATATATTATTAGGCTCAGCTCCAGCGGATCAATATGCCCGAGGTTCTGAACTCAACTCTGCTGTGTGCTGGAGGGATGCCGATCAGAATTAATTAATTAATTAATGATTATCGTCATCATTATATCGACACGCCGGCAGATGTTGCAGCCACAGCGATCGATGGATGCTAGCTGACATGCCTGTTAGCACGCCCTGACGCGCTCAACCTCACGTTTGAACTCACCTCAGGCACATAAAGCGCGCGCGCCGCGCCACACACACACACACACAATATATATACATCATCACTATATATATATATATATATAATATAATAATATATATATACATATATAATACATATATCATGATTATGTATATATATTATATATATATATATATATATATATATATATATATATATATATATATAATGTAAATATATATAATCCGCTAAAAAATGTTTTCAACAAACAAACTTAATGACACACACACACACACACACACACACAATATATATACATATATAATATATATATATATATGTATATATATATATGTATATGTGTGTGTGTGTATGTATGTATGTATGTATGTATGTATGTATGCATTAAGTTTGTTTGTTGAAAACATTTTTAAACAACAAAAACTGGAGAGAGAAAAAAAAGGGCAAACAAAAAAATACAAGATTAAAAAAAAAAACACACCAAGATATCAGAAGCAAAAGAAAACGTTAATTTGTGTGAGTGTGTTGAAGTGGGGCGCGTGTTGAGAAATAAAGGAAAAGAAATAAAGAGAGAACGACGAACAGAATAAAAAAGGAAGGAAGGAGTGGGGGGTAGAAGAGAAGAAGAAGAAGAAGAAAGGAGAAATGATGAGGTGAATTTGGAATCCTAAAGACTACAGACGCTTCTTTGGGAGTGTGTGTGTATGTGTGTGTGTGTGCGTGCGTGTGTATGCGTGCTACGTGCCTGCCGGCCTGTATTTCTCTCTCTCTCCCTCTGTATGTGTGTGTGTGCGTGCTTACGAGGTGATTTTTTTTTTTTTTGCAAGAGTGTGTTTGTACTTGTGGGGGTGTATGTGTACCTTCTCTAAACATTTGCTTCAATACTATACACACAACCCCCGCTACCCAATATTATAAGCAGACGAGTCTTGACAACGATAAGCTCCCTACGACACTAACGAACGCTATGGGAAAACAAAACAAAACAAAAACCAAACAAGAAAAAATCTGGAGAGCTTACAGAGTCTTTAAGATAAAAAGCCAAGCGCCCTCGTAATTTGTATAACCGATTACCTTGAAGATTTCAAGTTTAATTCCCTTCTCTCCTCCCCCCCCCCCCCCACTCCCCCTTCCCACCCTCTGACTGTTCCCCTTTGTCCATTTTTTCTCTATTAAAAAAACCCTTTTGGGTTGGGTTACAAAACTTTTTTTTGGTTTTTTACATGTTACGTTTTCAGTCCCCTGTGTGTAGATTTAAAGGACAATTAATTTGTGTCTTAAGATCGGGTGTGTGTGTGTTTGTGTGTGCGCTTGCATGCGTGCGTGTGTGTGTGTGTCATGTTTTCGTTCTTCGGCTAGAGGGGGGGGGGGGGGGGGGGGGGGTGAAAAGCCCCTTAAACGGGTGTGTCTTGGTTGTTGATCGAAACAGGGCGGGCTTGGCTGGCCCTGGTCCTATCGTTTATTAACACTGCTGTGAAAAGAATTGACTGAGAAAGAGATTGGGTGACAGGGGGGGGGGGGGGGGGGGGGGGGTGATAGGGGAGGGGGGGGGGAGTGTAATTTTATAAGGGGATAAGGTAGGGTGGGGGGGGGGGGGAGGGGGGTGGGGGAGGGACGTGAAAGTGTGGTAGGAGGAGAGAAGGGTAGATAGTATTTATGTGAATATAATAACATTGCATTATGTCTTTTTAGGTTGTTGTTGGGTGTCTGGTGTAGATGAGAGGTAGATGACGATAAGAAGTAGTAGGTAGGTAGAAGTGGTAGAAGTAATAGGTATGTAGAGATATAGATAGAATGCGATTAATGATTTATTAGGTTAGTAGTTGATGTGATGTGATGTGTGATGTAGATGATGATGGATAGGATAGTATATAGTTCCGTGGGCAGGAGTGTAGATAGGTAGGTAGGTAGAGGTAGTTAGGTTAGGGGATAGATAGATATTCTAGATAGAATTTTGTAATTTTGGGTGGATGTGGATGGATGGATGGGATGTGTGATGGATATATCTATATTTGTTCCGTGGGACGATGAGGTTGGTAGATGTGGGGCACAGAGTTCTCGAGAAGGATTAGTTCAGTTTGTTAGGGGGGAGCTCCGCCAATACTTCCCTTTACTAATCTATTGTACATGTGTGTGTGTTGTAGTAGTGGATGAGTGGATGTTGTGTGTGTGTGTTAGACGACCCCCTACAACGGAGGAATGGAATAAGATACTGTGAGATTAGATAGTGGGTGTGGGGAGAGAGAAACAGAAAGAGGATAGGAGGGGGTGTAGATAGACCACACATAACAGATAGATAGATAGATAGATAGATAGATAGATAGATGATTGATGAGATGATGGAGATAGGATAGATAGATAGATAGATAGATAGATCAGACAGATCAGATCAGATCAGATAGATGACTGGATTGATGATAGGTGGATTGGTAAAGGTATGGATGGAAGATGGAATGAGATGAAAGATGAGACATAACAGAAAGATAGATGAGAGTAGAATGAGATAATTGAGATGAGTGTAGATGAGAGGGAGAAGAAGAGGAGATAGATGAGAGTAGAGGGAGAGAGAGAAGATGAGATGATAGATAAGATAGATAGATAGAGAAAGAGATACGACTCAGATAGAAATGTAGGAATTAATAGGTGATGTCAGATGCGTCATAGAATAGAGATGACCTTGTGAAAAGAGAGCAACAGATAGATATGCAAGAAATGAATACAAACTAGAAGACAGACTGAGAGAGAGAGAGAGATGGATGGAGAGTGAGATGAGTGTAGTGGGAGGAGAGATGAGATGGAGAGCGGTGAGGATGAGTGAGAGATGATCTACGACAGATCCAGACTAGTCAGACTCCAGACCAACCGACCGACCCGAGTCTTGTGTCGCTCTTCAAAGTACTAAGAGAATCTCCTTTGCTCACAAAAGCATAAATGTATGTCAGTCAAATGAATAGTGAAAGTGTGTTATGTGTGTCGTTGTGTGTTTGTTTGTGGTGTGCGTGTGTGCGTCGTGCGTGCATGGTGTGTTGTCTGTTTTCGGTGGCGTGACTCAACTTTCTCTCCTTTCTCTCGTCTCATACTTCTCTCCATCTCTACTCGCATCTCTCTCTCTCTCTCTCTCTCTATATATATATATATATATATATATATATATATATATATATATATTGCTCTCTCTCTCTCTCTCTCTCTCTCTCTTATATATATATATATATTATATATATATATATATATATATATATATTGCTCTCTCTCTCTCTATCTCTCTGTCAGTCACTGTGCTTGTGAAGAGAAAGGTAGAGGGTGTGGGGGGAGGGAGGGGGGAGAATAACTATAGGCCTCCTGTGTCCAAGTCAAGTCAAGTCAAGTAAAAAAAAAAAAAAAGACTTTAACAATCATCACATTTAGCTCGAGCAATTTCACGTCTGCTCTAATCTACCCCAAAAAGAAAAATATATATATACAGAGAGCTAGAAAGAAAATGTTAATACTAAAATTAAAAAAAGAAAAGGAAAAGAAAGTGATGGAATCTGTCAGTGAAGTTGATAAACGAACATGCCACACACAACTGGAATTCGGGAGACACCTTCGGGCAGATAGCAGAGAAACAGAATGACAGACAGACAGAGAAAAAGGCACGCGCGCGGCGCGCGCGCACACACACACACACACATTTTCACACACACACGCACACACACAAGAAGAAGAAAAAAGAACGAACACACACACACACACACACACACAAAGGAAGAGAAAAAGAACGAACACACACACACACACACACACCCCGCACGCACGCACGCACGCACACACACACACACACACACACACACACACACACACACACACAACACACACCACACAGAAGAAGAAGAAGAAAGAAGAAGAAGAAGAAACAACACACACAACACACACAAGAAGAAGAAGAACGAACACAGAACACACACACACACAAAACACACACACACAAAAACACACACACACACACACACGCGCGCACGCACGCATGCACGCACGCACGCCACACACACACACACACACCCCACACACAGAAGAAGAAGAAGATCGAATACACACACAAACACCACACACACACACACACACACACACACACACACACACAAAAGAAGAAGAAGAAGAAGACATACACACAAAAAAGAAAGAACGAACACAGACACAAAACACACACACACACACACACACACAACACACACACACCGCACGCACGCACGACACAACGCAACACACACACAAACACACAAGAGAAGAAAAAGAAGAGAAGGACAGAAGGAAGGAAACGAACGAACGATACACACAAAACATCACAAACACATTTCCCCCCCCCCCCCCCCCCCCACACACAACACACAACAAAATACGGTTAGGTGGGAGGAGAGGTAGTGGGTGTTGGTGTTGATGGTAGTGGTTGTGGAAGGAAGGAAGGAGGGAGGGATGGGAGGGAGGAGAGGTAGTGGTGGTTTCTGTTTAA
>CM054156.1:53163445-53168445 GCA_028751875.1 Rapana venosa
GAGAGAGAGAGAGAGAGAGTCGAACTCGAGATGGGGAGAGAGAGAGAGGAAGGAAGGAAAGAGAGAGAGAGAGAGAGAGAGATGAGATGAGAGAGAGAGATGAGAGAGATGAGAGATGAGAGAGAGTGAGAGAGAGGAGAGAGTGTTTAATATGGAAGGTGTATTGTGACAAGGTCGCACAGGCAGGATGTACACAAAGGGAACAGTCTGGCATTCATTTCCTTTCTGGGTATGAAACAACGGCACACTGTGCATTTGTGGGCAAGCGCGCGTGCGCCCACACGCACCTAACACACACACACACACACACACACACACACACTGACTCACTCACACACACATATACCATTAGAGGAAAGATGACAAAATATACAAAATCTTCATGCACACAGGGACTGGATGTTCGAAAGCAGATTAGTGTTTTTCCATTATCCTGGAAAGAAAATATTTTTTTTTTTTAAAGTACACACAGAATACTGTACATCTCTCTCTCTCTCTCTCTCTCTCTCTCTCTCTCTCTCTCTCTCTCTTCTCTCTCTCTCTCTCTCTCTCTCTCTCCCTCTTTCTCTCCATCTCTCTCTCTCTCCATCTCTCTCTCCATCTTCTTCTTCCTTCCCCCTCCTTCCCTCCCTCCTCCCCCCCCTCTCCCCCATTCTCCCCCCCCCCCCCCCCCCCCCCCCCCACTTCCCTCTGACTTAAAAAAAATCCCACTCACACACACAAACAAAAATCAAAACAAACAAAAAAAAAGCAAACTACACGAAGAACCACTAGTTACATGACATTGCCACCCCCCACCCCCCCCACCCACCCCCACCCCTTCCACATCCCAATCCCCTCTCTTCTCTCCCCCCCCCCCCCCCCCCCCCATCCCCATCCCTTTCTTTTCCAGATTGCCAGGCCTGAAAATGCCACCACCTCAATTGTGGGATGATGATGCCATCCATGACAGCCAAGCGGAGACAAATTGTCCAATTAAACTACAGCTTGCAAAGTGGCCAATAGCCAACGAGCACCACCCCCCCCCCCTCACCCAACCCTCACCCCCCCCCCCCCCCCCCCACCTTTTTATTTTTTTGAATGATGGCGTGTGTGTGTCAGTGTGTGTGTTAGTGTATTTTTTGTTGTGTTAGTGTGGTGGGGTGTGTTGTGTTGAGTTGTGTGGTCAGTTGTTTGTTTTTTTGTGTTTGGTGAGTCAGTGTGTGTTGTTTTGGTTGTGTGTTGTTGGTGGTTTTTTTTTTTATATATCGAGGATAATGGAATAAGCACTCTTTTTGTGCTTTTTTTTTAATCAGTCCCCCCTTTTTGTGTATGGCTTTTGCAATTTTGTCCTGTTCCACCGGCATACAAGGGCCCCTACTTTTTTAAAAAAAGCGGAACAGGATTTAACTGTGCGAAAGTGCTGCGGGTTCGCACACGGGGCCGGGGTTTTTATAGTTCCCCGAAGGACTTTTGTGAGTCAGTGTGTTTTTGTTGTGTTAGTGTGTTGTGTTGTGTTGTGTTGTGTCATTTGGTGTGATTGTGTGTTTGTATGTGAGTTTGGTTGTGTGGTTGTACCAGCTCTTGTTGTTGTTTTTTTTTTTTTTTTTTTTTTTTTGGGGGGGGGGGGGGGGGGGGGGGGAGCCCCACGGAAAACATGAAGAGTGACTGGTGTTTTAGCTTGTAATGATACTTTTGATGTCTATTTTTATTAACGTGATTTTTTCAAAACCCTGTGAGGGGGCGCGCGCGCATACAACGAGGAAAAACACACACTCCCTCTACACACACACACCCACAACACACACACACACACACACACACACATAAAGGGGGGGGGGGGGGGGGGGGGCGTAGAGGACAGGGGAGAAAGGAGAGAGGAAGAAATAGAGATGAAAGGAGAGGTATGAGAGAGAACAGACAGAGAGAGAGGAGAGAAAGAGAGAGAGAGAGTTTTTGGAAAGAGAGGGAAGAGAGGGAGGGGGAGAGGAGAGAAGAGGAAAAGAAAGAGGGGGGGAAAGAAAACAGGGGCAGACACAGACACTCAGAAACAAGAGAAACAGAGAGACGACAGGTGTGTGTGTGCGTGCGGCGCGCACAGAGAGACAGAGGTGTGTGGTGCGCGCGCGCGCCCTGTGGTATGTGGTGCGGCGTTTGTGGGTGTGCGCGCGCGGTTGTGTGTGTGTTGTGTTTGTGTGTATAGTTTTGATTTCAAGTCCCCGGCGTTTTATGCGCTGTTTCGTGGCCCTGCTTGCCTGGGGGGGGCTTCCTTGATCGCATCTCAAAGGTGATCGAGAAAGAAAGCTTTGAACGGGAATGTGTGTGTGTGTGATGAGTGCGTAAGTGTGTGTGTGTGTGTGTGTGTGTGTGTGTGTGTGTTGTGTGTGTGTGTGTGTGTGTGTGTGTGTTGTGTGTGTGTGTGTGTAAGTGTGTGTGTGTGTGTGTATCTGTGTGTGAGTGTGTGTGTTGTATGTGTGCGTGTGCGTGTGCGTGTGTGTATGTGTGGTGTGTTTGTGAGTGTGTGGAGTGTGTTTGTGAGTGTGTGTGAGTTGTGTGTGTGAGTTGTGTGGTGAGTGCGCGTGTTGTTGTATGTGTGTGTAAGCATGTGTGTGTGTTTCAGAAGAAAGATGAGAGGAGAGATGAGAGGAGAGGGTGGGGGGGGGGGGGGGATTACAATGTTTCGTTTTGTTAGTTGGTTTTTTTTTGTTTTTCGTTTTTCAAAATTAAAACTTTTTGTCGTGAAGGAGAGAGAAAGACAGAAACAGACAGACAGAGAAAAACAAAGGGAGAGGGAGAGACAACGTATTATATACATTATTATTTTTGTATTTTCTGAAAGTAAAAACTTTTCATTTCACAGAGAGACAGACAGACAGAGATATAGACAGAGACAGATGGACAAACAGACAGAGACAGACAGACAGACAAACAGACAGAGAGACAGACAGACAGAGAGACAAACAAACAGACGAGACGGACAGAGACAGAGACAGACAGAGCTAGTGTGTTTATTTTCATTGCAGAATTTCTATTATCATTTTTTTTAATTTGTTGGTTTTTTCAGGGTCTCTCTCTCTCTCTCTCTCTCTCTCTCTCTCTCTCTCTCTCTCTCTCTCTCTCTCTCTCTCTCTCTCTCCCCCCTCACTTTAAGTAATCGTATTATGAAATACCTGGAGCAGTTACGGATTACACGTATGACTGCAGAATATTTGGTCATAAATTGCTTTGCTCAAAGAGAGTGTGAAAGAAAAAACTCTTGGGCTTTTTCTTCTTTTTTTTTTTCTTTTTTTTTTTTTGGGGGGGGGGGGGGGGGGGGGGGTTGTAGTTTTTGTGCGTTTTTTTTTTCCTAGTGGTTCAGTTTATTTACTTCTTTGTCTTGTTCTCTGTCTTCAGCCTTTTCCCTTCTCTGCCTCTGTCTATGTCTTTCTGTCTGTCTCTGTCTTCAGAGCCCCTGTTCACTTTCTGCGTGCTTTATATATATATATATATATATATATTATATATTTATATATATATATATTATATATATATATATATATATATGTGTGTTGTGTGTGTGTGCGCGCGCGCGCGTACGTGTGCCAGTGGCAGTGCATATACACATACGTTCGTGAATGCTGTGGAGAAGCATGCTTCTTACATGCATGTATAGAAAACAAGCTTTATCCCTGTACCAGTTTCAATATTGCGCGTGCTTTAAATTGAAAGCCAGCTTCTTATAATTATGAGAACACCCACGCACACGCGCACGTGCACGCTTGTCGGAATGAAGGTAAACCAAACGGAGAGAGGAGGGGGGGGGGAGGTTGGGAGGTGGGGGGGGGAGGGGGGAGAGGGGTTAGGGGGAGGGGAGGAGGGGGGATGAGGGAAGGCTCGAAGGGGGAGTGGGGTGGCGGGAGGTAAATGTAAAGCGCTCCAAAGTGAAAGATTCTGGTTTCACCCCATTTTGAACAAGGCAAGCCAAAGCCCAGCTAGGCCTAGTCTAGAACCGAGCTTTCATTGCCTATAAAACCAGCAGCAGCAGCAACAGCAACAGCAGCAGCAGCATCAGCAGTCAGGGGGGATAGTTATAGGGGGGAAAAAGAGAATCCTTATCATTCACCCGCGCCTGTTTCTTTTCTGTATCTGTCTTTCTGTGTGTCCGTCTGTCTGTCTGTCTGTCTGTCTGTCTCCCTCCCTCCGTCTGTCTGGCCCTCTCTCTCTCTCCCTCTCTCCCTCTCCCTCCCTCTCTCTCCCCCTCTCTCTGTCTGTCTGGCTATCTCTCTCTGGCTCTCTCTCTGGCTCTCTCTCTCTCTCTCTCTCTCTCTCTCTGTCTCCTCTTCTTCTGGCTCTCTCTCTCTCTCTGTCTCCTCTCTCTCTCTCTCTCTCTCTCTCTCTCTCTCTCTCTCTCTCTCTCTCTCTCTCACTCTCTCTCTCCTCTCTCTCTCTCTCTCTCTCTCTCTCTCTCTCTCTCCCCCCCTCCCCCTCTCTCTGTCTGTTTGGCTCTGGCTCTCTCTCTCTCTCTCTCTCTTCTCTCTCTCTCTCTCTCTCTCTCTCTCTCTCTCTCTCTCTCTCCTCGTCTTTTTTTCGCCTGCTCTTTTGATGCTGTGCTATTTCAACTGAAAGGAGGATAGATAGGCACACAGAAATAATAAACCAAGAAAAGAAAACAAAAGATCGATTCTTTTCCTCCGAAAGGCTCTTTGATGAAGGGATTTCACGCAATGTGCCCAGCAAGCTGGCACGCTTGCGCGCGCGCGCACGCGCGCGCGCGTGTGTGTGTGTGTATGCAGAGAGTGTTAACATACTCTGTGTTGTGCCTCGTTCTCTTCTGTATGTTATCAAGCGTGTGCGATGGGTCTTTTTTGCAAGGATGGCGTGTGTGTGTGTGTGTGTGTGTGTGTGTGTGTGTGTGTGGGATGTGTGTGTGTGTGTGTGTGTGTGTGTGTGTGAATGTGTGTGAATTGTGTGTGTGTGTGGAGGGGGGGGGGGGGGTGTTAGTGTCTTTGAGAGAGAGAGAGCACAGTTATTCTGTCGTTTGT
>CM054156.1:53170945-53173445 GCA_028751875.1 Rapana venosa
CAGAGAGACAGAGAGACTGACTCATGGGGCTTTTTCTTTTTCGAACGCTAAGACAGCAACTATTGTTGTCTTTTTATATGAGCGAAAAGGCGTCACGCTGCCGTTAAGCGCCTGGCAAGTCAGGCCCAGCGCATCCGACTTCGGCATGAGAGAGAATTGTTAAGTTTCAAATCTTTCTAAGGAAAAAAAAAAAAGGCAGGAGAATGGTGGACCACGGAGCCAAAGCCAGAGGATCCACTCTTAGACAGACAGACAGAGAGGCAGACCATAGAGACAGACACACAGACAGACAGACATAGAAATTCCACAGACAGATACAGAGAGACAGACAGAGACAGCGACGTAGGAAGAGGAGAGAGAGAGAGAGAGAGGAGAGAGAGAGAGAGAGAGAGAGAGAGAGAGAGAGAGAGAGAGGAGGAGGAGGAGGAGGAGGAGGTGCGACGGAGGTATGTCTGGTATGGGGAGGATGGTATGGAGGACTTGCAGTATAAGGAATGCTAAAGGAGCTCCCCCACCCTCCCCTTCTTCCCCCCCCCCCCCCCCCCCCCCCCCCCCCCCCCTCTCTCTCCCTTCCTTTCTGTATTAGTGACGTGAAGAGTTCTCCCCCCTTCCCACAGCTGCCGAACACTTCGGCAATTACGTATTTCCGGTCGGCAGGGGGTTCGTTGTTTTGACTTCCAGGGGGTAAGCCATAATAATGATGATGATGATAATGATGATGGTGATGATGATGATAGTGATGATGATGGTGGTGGTGATGGTGATGATGATGGTGGTGGTGATGAGACGTTCGTAGGCAGTGTATAAGTACCGATATATATATATTTTTTTATGATAGCAGAAGGAGACGAAGAAGATGATGAAAATGAAGAAGAACAAGAAAACAATAAACTGATTTTTGTTAATCCAGATTTTTTCCCTGGGGATAAAGTTAGGGAGTGATTGTTTTTTTTGTTTTGCAATCTTGACTGAGTTTTAAAAAAGATATATGTATGGAAAATCTTTTTTTATTGCCGTTATTCTCGGTTTCTTTGAGTTGTTTTTTAATTTTGGGGGACTTTTTAATTATGGGGGACTTGCAGTATAAGGATGCTAAACTTTGTATAAGGATATATTTGTACAAGTCCCCCATAATTAAAAAGTCCCTAAACTTTGTTTTTTGTTTTGTTTATTAATGTTATTATTATTATTATATTTATTTTAATTTTTTTTTAAATTAAAAATATTTTTAAGTATGTTTTCGTGTATGTTGATAGAAAACCATCTACTAAGTTTGAAAATAATTTCATGTTGCTTTTTGACGGGGTTTTGGGGCATTTTGAACGTCAGAATCCAGTTAGTGACACAGGCACCATTAAGGACACCGCAGTCGCCTTCATTCGGTATGGTAATGATTTCCATACTTTTTGGAGCACACGTTTTGCTTCCCTCATAAACTGCTGGAAATAGCCAAGTGGAGGGATAGGAGGGGGGGGGGGGGGGGGGAGGAGAACAAAGGGGGATTAGGGGGAGGGAAGGAGTCGTGCGTGTGTGTTTGTGGGGGTGGGAGGGTGGATGTGGTGTGTGTAGGTGGGGGTGCGCATGTGTGAGTGAGTATATTATGTATGTGAACACATGTGTGTAGGTGTGTGTAAGTGTTTGTGGGGTGTGTGTGTGCGAGCGTGCGCGACGCGTGTATGTGTGTGTTCGTTGGTGTGTGTGTGTGCGCGCGCGGGCACGTGCAGCGCTGTGATTCATGCATGTGCACACTTAGGATGGCACTTGTCAAGTACATGGATTCTCTCATGCACTCACTCTCTCACGCCCCTCTTCTCCCCCCTTCCCCCCATCCCCCCCACCCCAAACCCCTTTCACTGCATTCCTACTTCCATTTTCCTTCCTATTATGCCTTAAAAATCACCCATCGGCTTTTTTTTTTCATCATCTCAAAAACCTCACAGCCCTTCCTCCTTCTCTCTCTCTCCCTCCCTCCCCCCCCCCCCCCCCCCCCCTCTTTCCTGCTGTCCATTTTTGTCAAAAACTCCCCACCCACACCCACCACCCTATCGACCTTACCCCCTCCTCCCCCCATCCCCTTTGTTGTCTGCAAAGGTTGTTTTTTGTGTTGTACATATTACACGAACGTGATGAACTCTTTCGGTTGAACAGAACTGTTTTTCATAACAGCATCAAGGGGGGGGGGGGGGGGGGGGGGGGGGGGGGGGGGGGGGGGGGGGGGGGGGGGGGGGGGGGGCCGGTGTGATGTCATGAAAGGAAGCTCGTGTGTCGAGAGTGTGTGGTGTGTGTGGGGGGGGGGGGGGGGGGGGGGGGGGGGGGGGGGGGGGGGGGGGGTGGTAGAGAGGCTGTGTGGTGGGGGGGGGGGGGGGGGGGTGGGGGCTGGGGGTGGGGGGGTGTTGGTGGGAGGGGGAGGGGTTGTGGCTGGATCGGTGTGTGTGTGTGGTGTGTGTTGTGTGAAGAGGTTCTAAGCCCAAGAGAGTCCGCAAAATATTTCTAGTTTTTT
>CM054156.1:53178445-53188445 GCA_028751875.1 Rapana venosa
AAGGGGAAGAAAGGGGAGAGAGAAGGAGAGCGAGAGAGAGAAGAAAAAAGAAGAAGGGGGGGGGAGAGAGAGAGAGAGAGAAGAAGAGAAGAGAAAAGGGGAGAGAGAAGGGGGGGAGAACAAAGACAACAGACAAACAGACAAACGAGACAGACAGAGACACAGACAGAGAAAAGAACAATGACGAAGAATTGGGGCAGAGAGCAGACAACAGAGAAAAAAAAAAGAAGACAACAACAAGAACAAAAAACAAGAAATAGAGGGGGGGGGGGGGGGGGGGGGGGGGGGGAAGAAAACTCTTTGATTCTCAAAGTCCCCCCCCCCCCCCTTCACAGGGCTGTCGGGTCTGTCTGTCTGTCTGCCTGAAATAGATGGGCTGTACAGCACCAGAGAGAACCCCCAGGGGAGTCAGGGTAGGAGGGGGGGGGGGGGGGGGGGGGGGGGGGGGGGGGGGGGGGTGGGGGGCCTGCCCCCCTTGTTCCCCAACCCCAAAACACACAGCACAGACACAAGGTTCTGGCAGCGCTCTGCTCTGCTCTGCCCTTGCTACTTGCTGGTAACGGGGCATCCCTGGAGGGAAGGAAGGGCATCTTCATTCTCTCCACCCCCTCCCCACCCACCCACCCAACCTTCTTCCTGATAATGAGGATCCCAGTGTACAGCAGCAACTGGCCTTCATCAATCTGACCTCTGTGTGTCTCTCGGACTGTCTGTAGGTCTGTCTGTAGGTCTGGCTGTGTCTGACTGTCTGTTCTGTCTGACTGTCTCTTCTTCTTCTTCTGTCTGGTTTTCTGTTTTTCCCTCTCTCTCTGTCTGTCTGTCTGCCTGTCTGTCTGTCTTCGGTCCCTCTGATTGACAGTCTCTCCATTTGTCTGTCTGTCCCTCTCTCTGTGTCTGTCTGTCTGTCTGTCTGCCTGCCTGTCTTGTCTTCTGTCCCTCTGATTGTCTGACTGTCTCTCCATTTGTCTGTCTGTCCCTCTCTGTCTGTCTAGACGTCTGTCTGCCTGTCTGTCTTCTGTCCCTCTGATTGACAGTCTCTCCATTTGTCTGTCTGTCCCTCTCTCTGTGTCTGTCTGTCTGTCTGTCTGCCTGTCTGTCTTGTCTTCTGTCCCTCTGATTGCCTGACTGGCTCTCCCTCTGTCTGTCTGTCTGTCCCTTTGTCCTCTGTCTGTTCCTCTGACTGGTGTCTGTCTGTCCCTCTGTTTCTGACCCTTTGTCTGCTTGTCTGTCTGTCTACGCTCTGTTGTCCTTGTCTGTGCATGCTCTCGTCCATGATCCTGTTGTAATATTGTCAGTCTGCTTGACAGGTAGTTCGAGTGGTGCAGCTGAGATTCTTGGATCTGTCAGTGAGGAACGTGACTGTGTTCATGCCTGGAGTGAGAGACTCAGAGAGAGTTGAGGAGATGAGAGTGAAAGGAGGATGGAGTGTAGACAGAGAGGTTGATGGGAGAGAGTGATGACAGACAGAGAGAAGGGAGAGAGAGAGAGACAGTGACAGGAAGAGGAGAGGGAGGGAGAGATGAGACAAGACACAGAGTGAGGGAGAGAGGACAGAGAGAGAGGTAGAGAGATAGAGAGGACAGAGATAGAGACAGAGAGCAGAGAGGAGAGGATTAGAGACAGGGAGAGTTGAAGAGACAGAGGCGAGGACAGAGAGAGAGATAGAGAGAGAGAGCCGCCGAGAGAGAGATAGAGACAGAGAGAGAGATAGAGAGGAGAGACAGAGAGAGAGATAGATTGAGAGATGAAGACACAGGATGAGATATGAGAGCAGGAGAGGAAGAGAGCGAGAGAGACGAGAGAGATGAGTTAGGGGAGAGAGCGGAAAGAGAGAGAGCCTAGGAGAGAGACGAGCGAGTGAGACAGATGAGGATGAGACGGAGGGAGGGAGAGAGAGAGCGAGAGGTGAGGAGCGGATGAGAATGATGAGCGAGAGGAGACAGATGGAGAGAGAGATAAAGATTGAGAGCGATGTGAGAGATGGAGGAGAGAGAGAGACAGGCTGGCTAGAGAGGCGAGGTAGAGTCTTGGCCTTGAATTGACCTCACAGATAGTAGATTGGTGGTTTTGACCAAGGGGAGTGGACTTTACTTTTCGCTCTAGCTTTTGTTTTGGGGACTTGGGATTGCGCTGGTGTTGCTGTGGTGCTTGTCTGTGAACTTCTTGTTGTTTGAAGGATTTCTGGTATCTTTCGTTAGTTTTGGAAGATCGATATTCTTCGTGACCTCCAAAAATCCCCCACGTCGTCATTGGGTCATTAAGAATTTCCCAGACGAAGGATGTTGATCTACTAGGGTGTTGTTGCACGTAGATCGTAGCCAAGCATTCTGAGTAGGATTACAATTGACGAGGGGTGAGAAAAAAGTGTGCTATTTTTTATATTGTTTTTTTAAGATTCCTATGTTTTTAAGGTCTGCTTCCACGTTGTTGCCATCATTTTAAACATCAACAACAAAAAATCTTTGCAACATGTAAAAATCTGTGGCTGCCTTTGGAGAACTCATAAACACACCTTTAAAAAACATAAACTATCAAAAGAAAGCCCCAAACTCCCCAATTCTTGGGAGAGGGTTGGAGGGGGGGGTGTGTGGTGGAAGGGTGGGAGGTGTGAGGAGTAGCATGTAATCCAACCTGTTTCTCAAGAAAGACCGACTCTACTGTATAAAGTTTGAAGATGGGTACCGGTTCCTCCAGAGATAAACAAGGAAATGGGCTTAATTCCAGCGGCTGGCTGTCAGCAGCCTGGAAGGCCGAGTAAAGGAGGGTGGGGGGGGGGGGGGGGGGGGGGGGGGGGGAGACGAACCTCAGGGAGCACACAGAGAAGAAGAGCTAGCTGAGCGCTTTCTGGCTCTTTGACTAGCCAGAAATCGCCATACTGCACAGCGCAGCACAGCACATGCGCAGCGATGACATACTTACCTACTACCGTACGTTCCCTCTCTCCCTCCATTCACCTCTCTTTCTCTGCGGTTACATCTCATAATGGAGGGAACAGCGGGTTTCTATTACCTGCAGTTGCTGATAATGAGAATGGCAGCATGGACTGAAGCTACACCAGCCTCAGAAATCCCCTGCCTCTGTAGGGGATGGGTCGTAGTAAGTAAAGTAGAGGGCTCCTTAGTTGTAGAGATTGGTGGGGCATTTCAGCAGCTGCAGCAGCAAGCGAGCCAGCAAGCAGCAGAAACCGTGCCGCTTGAAGACTCTCCTTTGATTCTTTTATGGTCTGCTGGCTGCGGGAATCTGAGCTGACCCTCCTGACTCTTGAAGTGATGATGGTAAGGTTGGCATGGGGGATAGTTAGTACGTATAGGAGGTAGGAGGAGGAGGGGGGTTGCGGGGTTGGTGAGGGGTGGGGGGGTGGATGGAGGTCTTGTATTATTTTAGGAAGACCGTGGATGGGCATGAAGGATAGTTTGTAATAGAGGAGGAGGGGAGGGGGTTGGGGGTGGGGGTGGGGGGTGGATGGAGGTCTTGTATTGAGGCAGCTTGTTCTATTCGTGACAGACTAGTCCCTAGTGCCTGGGTTCATTTGCACTGCTTGCTTCTTTTTCCAGTGAAGGGTTAGGTTAAGAAGAGAGAGTGAGTGAGAGATGAGATTCTGAGTGGAGATAGAGAGATGAGAGAGAGAGAATGTCTGTCATTTGTCTCAGGAGTATAGGGGTTGAGGTTTTTCGTGGTGGTGATAGATGATAACGTTGTTGCGTGTAATTAGATGGACTTTTTAGTTTTAGTTTGTTTTGCGGTTGTTTGTGAGTGGAAGCAAAGAGGATGCTGTCGTGTTTTTGTTTGTTTGTTGCTGCGTTTCATTAAAGTTTGATGATGATTGACAGTGTTCTGTCTTTTGGAAAACAAAAACATGGTAATGTAATCATATATATTAAGAAGAAAAAACCCACTGCCTTTTTGTTTTGGTCTTGTAGTGGTTCACTATCGAGGAGGTAAAGAAAGGATCCTTTAGGCGGGTTTTTTAAAAAAAGAATTATTAGGCACATCAGGGAATTACTTGTATAGAAAGGCGATAATTGGTGGTTTTTTTTCCTTTCTTCAGTACATTTCTGAAGGTTGACCTTGAGACAATTGTAAACTTTGTCTCTTCGTTGTTGTTCAAATTCTAGCATTATCTGATTTTAAAAAAACAAACCAAACAGTGCAGATCTTAGGATAAACACTACACTCTCAATGTCTCCTCGTTCTTCTGGTATAATTAGATGAATAACAGAAATTTTAAACATATAATTCATTTCTTGTATTCTAGTTAAAATCACTCTAAGAGTGAACACATTTTACTATTGGAGTGTTTTAGAATGAATAAAAGCGTCGAGGGGTGATTTGACTCAAATGGTCATAACATCATCTCTCACAGACACACAAACATCACACACACACGAGGCAGACCAGACAGAGAGAGGACAGACAGAGGGAACAGAAACACAGGAGACATGTAGTGTGGAGACACCGACAGACAGTGAGAACGGACACAGAGGACAGTCATATAGAGACACTAGACAGAGAGAGTGACAGAGACACCAGACAGACAGTGAGAGAGAGAACAGCGACAGAAGAATTTAGATCCACAATTATTCGCCGCACTTCCTGTTTACTATCCGTCATCATCTTTGTCTGACTACTTCCGCCCCTCTCGGAGTTTCTTTTTCAAAAAACACCCTACCCCCCCCCCCCCCCCACCCCCCCCCCCCCCCCCCCCCCCCCCCCCCCCCCCCCCCCCCCCCCCCCCCCCCCCCCACCCCACCCCCCCTCTTACCACTCCTCCTCAAAAACTGTAAAAATCCAAACCATGTGCCGCCGTCTCCCAATTTGACACTCGACGTATAGTTGCAAGAGCAGCCACCAGCACATCAGCTTTCTCTACCACACAAGCTGGACAGCAAGGGGGTATATATAGAGTATAGCGGCTAGTAGCCTGATGGTAAAGTGGCTGGGCAGTCACGTACCGGAATCCGATCGAGAAAGTTGCAGGCAAGAGAGAGAGGAGAGAGATGAGGTTAGAGAGGAGAGAGAGCATACTATACAGAGAAGAGGCATTACTTTTCACACACACACACACCCACAGGGGAGTAGATGAGAGAGAGAATCATACTTTACCAGAGATGAGGAGCATATTTTCACACACACGCGCCGCGCCGCACACACAACACACACACACACACACACACACACACAGTTAGTTGAGGCAAGTTGAGGAAATAGAGTTACAGAGGCTGCACTGGGGTCATTTGACTCTATTTCGTACTCTCTTACTTAGCTTCCAGTTAGTCACAAGGGAGAGAGAGAGGACAGACATCACAGAGAGAGAGAGAGAGGAGAGAGAAGGTGAGAGAGAGAGAGAGAGCATTCATCTATAGGGTTGAGTTCTGAAGACCTGTCATGCCACAGATGCTGCCCTATCTCTCCAGTAGCACCTCAACTTCTTCCTTCCCTCCCCTTCTTCGCCCCTGGGAGTCATGGCACGTGCTCGCAGATAATGACTACTCCCAGAAGACCTCGCCAGCTGTTCTTCTTCCCTCCCCCTCCCCCCCCCCCCCCTCCTTCCCCCTCCCTACAACCCCCCCCTACCCCCCCCTCCCCCCCCCCCCCCCCCCCCCCCCCTCCCAACCCTTTCCTCCTTCATCACTGAATTGACTCCCTTGGATACATGGTAATAGTATACAGTCTTTACCTTTCCCTTCTCTCATCTTTCCCCCCCAAATGGGCTACTCACCAGTGTTATCTTTTTTGGGTGGGCATTTTCCTTTTGTTTTCCTATATATTATTCTTTATATATTTATATATATATATTTATATATTTATAATATATATATATTTATATATATATATAGGATATACTATGTATCAGACATATATTATGGATTTTTGAGGAAGTTGCATGCTGGAAATTATTTGAATCAAGCACTTCGATTTGTGTTGTTTTTCAGATTCAGCGCTATATTAATTTCCATTTTTTATTAGTTTATTATTGTTTATATTATTCTTGCATTTCATTTAGTACCGACGATTAGGATTCAGAAAATTTATTTTGAAGGAAAAACAAACAAACAATCAAACAACAATTTTTTGTGACAGGTTCTTGCCTCTGACTAAAAACTTATAGACTTTGCACAAATTGTAGTTTGGATTTGTTTAAAAAACCATTTTTCTAAGGTAAGCCGCCATATATAGGGTTGGGTTAGGGTGGTCAACATCTGAGTAACCTTCCCGCGGTATCATCACCTAATACTGGGTTCATTACAGTAGCATACAAATGCGTACTGGGAAGGAGGTGTTCTCTCCCTTAACGTAGGGGTAGTGGTCATTAAAAAAAAAAATTCCAGCAAATTCTGTACCCCCACAGGGGACGGGATAGCTCAGTGGTCGGAGCACTCGCTTTCCCCCAGCCAAGTTAAGCAGCGTCGAGCGTGGTTACCAAGTGGATGGGTGACCGTTTGCGCGTCTAGGATTCAGTACAGTTCCCCCAGTTCACCCAGCTGTAAATGGGTACCTGCCCTCTTTAGGGTCAGGGAAGGTAAAGCAGCGAGGGAGAGGAGATGGGCGCCGCCCTCAATATGCTGGCCCCTAGAGAAGTGAGGTCTCTGACGCCTCGCTCCCCTACGACCACATAGGTTATGGGACACCTTAACATTACTGTGCCCCCTCAGTCCGTTATGTCGTCTGCTAGCTTCCTAAGCACAATGATGGACATGTGTGGGCCGCGGGTCAGCACTGTAGGAACAAAACACAAGCAATCCTCGTGTGATGATCATTTCCAACTTTCTCATGACTACCTGGTAATTCTTCTATGTCCTCCCCCCCCCCCCTCCCCCCAAAAATAAACAACCCCCAAAACCCACTCACACATACACTCACACACACAACCCCAAACACACACACACAATGTACGCAGTGCATTTTGTCCACACTTTAAAAAAAAATCCTGTAAAAATCAGCAGAATATTTTGTTTGGACTAGCAGCACTCTATAGAAGGTACTACATGACCGGGAAAGCTAACGGTGGACTGTAGCCCCCAAGAGAGTTTCCTCCATAAGCCTAGGGGAGCCAGTATAACGTATAGTATTACCCTGCCAAAGTGTGTGTGTGTGTGTGTGTACATTTGAACTTGTTAGAACTATTACTTGTTACTTGGTTGTACGACTGTGTAAGAATGGGTTGAGTGCAAGCGCTTTGATTTGTCTCTGCAAGATATGGCGCTATATTAAATTCCATTTATTATTATCATCATCATCATTATTATTATTATTATTATTGTTATTATTATTATTATTATTGTTGTTGTTGTTGTTTTCATCCTCATTATTATCATTAGGAGTAGTAGTGGTAGTAGTAGTAGTAGTAGTAGTAGTAGTATGTTAGTGAGGGGAAAGACAAGCTGCCTGTGCGGGGCAATGTACCAGTAGACCTAGACTTTCTCCTCTTCCTCCTCCTTCCTCCTTCTTGCTCCTCCTCCTCCTCCTCCTGCTCCTCCTCCTTGCTCCTCATCAGAAGGGCTTTCATCAGATCTCTCCTCTAGAAACCTGCCCCTGCTGAGTTGGGCCAGTGGAGGCAAATAGGGTTACAGGGGCTGGAGGCTGGAGGCTGTACTGGGGTCCTTCCACTCTCTGAGTAGGCTAGCCTTCCTTCCTTGCTTCCAGACAGAGAGAGAGAGAGAGACAGAGACAGAGACAGAGAGACAGAGAGAGAGAGACAGAGAGAGACTGGAGGAGAGAGATGGCTCTGTCTCTTTGTCTCTCTCTCTGTGTCGCTGAATCTCTGTCTCTCACTCTCCTCTTCTTCTCTCTCTCTTCTCTTGTCTTCTTCTTTCTTCTTCTTCTTCTTCTCTCTCTGTCTCTTTTCTCTCTTTTCCTCTCTTTTCTCTCTCCTCTCTCTCTCTCCTTCTCTCCTCCTCCCCTCTCTCCTCCCCTCTCTCCCTCTTTCTTTTCTTCTTTTCTTCTTCTTCTCCTTTCCTTCTTCTTCTTTCGCTCTGGAGGGGTAGGCCCGGTATTGCCTTTCATAGAAAGTATCTCTGCTTCCTCCTTTCAGACTTGCTTTATCAGGCATGTATCTTTTGCACGCGTAACTAAGGTGTGTGTGTGTGGGGGGGGGGGGGGGGGGGGGGGGGGGGGGGGGGGGGGGGGGGGGGGGGGGGGGGGGGGGGGGGGGGGGGGGGGGGGGGGGGGGGGGCTCGTGTATGAAACTTTACGAGCTCACAAACGAACAATGGGAAGATTAAAAAACAAAAAAAAGAAGCCAGAGATACGCTCGCGCGCACACACAACACGGGGAGAGAGAGAGGGGAGAGAGAGAGAGAGGAGAGAGAGAGAAGAGAGAGAGAGAGAGAGAGAGAGAGAAGACACACACACACACGTACAACACACAGAGAACACACACACACAGAACACACACACATGCACACACACATACACCCCAACACAACACAAAACGACTGCCTTTGTGGATGGGTGGGGTGAGGGGATATATAAGGGTTTTTTTTTTGTTTTTAAATAACATACACCCACCATCACTCCCACCACAACCTCCCCCCCCCCCAGCACCCCCCCCCCCTAGCCCCCCCCCCCCCCACCCCAAGCCCCCCCCCCCCCATACCCCCCTCCCCCATAACCCCCCTTCCCCTTCCCAAAGGAAGAAAGCAGTCATTTTATTTTCCCTTTCTCACGTTTTGGGTGGGGAGAGAATTGGGTGTTACGTGTACGTGCATGCTCGGCGAATGCAAAGGTCAAACGCCCAAACGCTGGTGTGTGTGTGTGTGTGTGTGTGTGTGTGTGTGTGTGTGTGTGTGTGGTGTGTGTGGTACGTATGTATGGATGGATGGATGGATGTATGAATGTATGTATGTATGTAGGGCTTGGATTGTTACCGACTGCACTGTCCCTGCCGATTTCGATCATACAGAGTAATCGTTCCTTGCTTGCTTTTCATTTCATTTCCCCTCTCTCTCTCTCTCTCTCTCTCTCTCTCTCTCTCTCTCTTCTCTCTCTCTCTCTCCTCTTCTTCTCTCTCTTCTCTCTCTCTCTCTCTCTCTCTCTTTTTCCCTCCCTCCCTCCCTCCCTCGTTTTTTGTTTCTATCTGTCTATCTTTTCTGTCTTTTCTCACTGTTTCTTTTCACTTTATTTCTTCTCTTTTTGGTTTTCTTGGTGGTGGTGGTGGTGGTGGTGGTTGTGGTTTATTTTCACTTTCCTCTCTCTTCCTTTTGTCCTTTAGGTAAGTCTCTCTTACAGAGAGGAGAGAGAGAGGAGAAAGGGGAGAGAGAGGAGAGAGAGAGAGAGAGAGGGAAGTCACATTGACAACACATACGCTTTGGGAAAAAATAGCATATATCTGTCATGATTATCCCTTTCCAAAAAAATATATATATATATATATATATATTAATATATATATATATATATATATATATATATATATATATATATATATATATATTATAATAATTATAATATAATATAATATATTATATAATATATATATATATATATATATATATATTATAATACAGACCAGTACACTCGACCCAGTTACGATTTGGCTTCTTCCTTCTCGTTTTTCGTTTTTCTTTTTTCTTTTTTTTTCTTTTCTTTCTTTCTTTCTCTCGCTCTTTCTCCCCTCCTTCCTTTGTCGTCTTTTTTTTTCTTATTAGCGTACACAAATATTCTGGGGCATATCACGAAGTGTGCACGATTTGCCAAAGCAGTGTGGCACAGCGGGATGGAAACGACGTCACAACCGTTACTCATCATTGTGTATACATGCATACACGTGTCGTTGATTTTTGTTTTGTTTTTTTGTTTCGTGCTGAAAGGCTGCTGCATGAAGTTGACAGCTGCTCTCTTTAAAAAAAAAAAAAACCCACAAAAAACCAACCAAACAAAAACAAAAAACAAAACAAAAACGTATTGATTGAAACAGCAGAGGGTTTGTCTTTACTTTGACTTGTTCTTGGCGTGACCTTTGACTTGTTCTTGGCTTGACCTTTTGACTTGTTCTTGACTT
>CM054156.1:53190945-53195945 GCA_028751875.1 Rapana venosa
GCACAGCTGTTGCATAGCTTCAAGCAAGCAGGCATGGCCCTGCTAACTAACCACTGTGCTGTTATTATGTGGCCCTAGTGGCCCAGTACTATAGTGAGTGAGCCTGGGCAGATAATGATAGGAGGAAGGACCAACCCCTCCATCCCTTCTTCCCTTCAGGGCTGCAGAACACCAGGCCTGGCAAGAGTGGTTAAGAGAAAGCGCTGGATGGGGAGTGGGGGAGGAGGGGGGGGGGGGAGCGGAGAGGACGTAGAGAAGGATGGTGGTGGTGGTGGGAAAATCATATTAATCTGTGTAAGGGGATGGAAAGGGTTGGGGGGTAGGAAGAGTATGAGAGACGGTGAGAGTCAAATGGGTAGGACATAATTTGAAGGATTTAGTGTTTCGTTTTGATTAGGTGGAAATTATTTCTGTGTGTGTGTGTGTGTGGTGTGTGTGTGTGTGTGTGTGTCATAATTTGTATTTGGTTGTTGTTGTTTTTGTTTTTAAAGCTTGCTTGCAGCATCTCTTACAAAAGAGTGGCTGGATCCATGTATTATGGCGCTGTTGCGCTCTCTCTGTCTCTCTCTGTCTCTCTCTCTCTTCTCTCTCTCTCTCTCTCTCTCTCTCTCTCTCTCTCTCTCTCCCCTCTCTCTCTCTGTCTATCTATCTATCTATCTACCTATCTATCTATCTAGTCAGGACGATTCGGTTTGTCAAAGTCTTGTCACTTTAATCATGCCATGGAGAGAAATACAAATCTCAGAGAGAGATACAGACAGACAGACAGACAGACAGACATAGGCAGACAGACAGAGAGAAGGGGTGGGATGTGGGAAGGAGGGTAGTTAGGGGCCAAGATGGGGGTGGAGGGGTGGGTGGGGGGTAGGGGTAAGGCTATATCACAGTAGGATGACGCAGGAGTTAGTTGCCCCTTGTTTCACAGTATGCAGTTAGGACCGACCCACCTAGCGAGAGTTGTGTGTGTGCCAGTGTTTTATGTTATGAGGGAGAAGTAGACTTGTAAGGGTGTTGCTATTTTTTGTTTTTTATTTAGTTTTTCGTCTTTGTTTTTGAATAGGTATGTAAGGCGGGTTGGGGGTGGAGTGGGTGGGGGTGGGGGGGGGGGGGGGGGGGGGGGGGGGGGGGGGGGGGGGGGGGGGGGGGGGTTCATGGCTTTTCGCCTTTGTTGCTTTGTTTTTGTCTAGTCTGCGTTCGGAGTGCTGTCTCCCTTTCTATGTTCTTTGTTTTCTGTCTTTCTGTCTCTCTCTGTCTCTGTCTGTCTCTCTCTGTCTTTCTCTCCCCTCTCTGCTCTGTCTCTCTCTCTCTCTCTCTTCCTGTCTCTCTCTCCTCTCTCTCTCTCCCCCCCTCCTTTCAGCATACTTTGCTTCTCCTGTCTGCCCTGTCTTTGTTTATGTCTGTTCTTTGTCTCTGTCTCTCTCTGTCAGTCATCAGTCTGTCTATCTGTCTGCCTGTCTGTCTCTCTCTCTGTCTGTCTCTGTCTCTCTCTCTCTCTCTCTCTCTCTCTCCTCCTCTCTCTCTCACACTCCACCACCACACACACTCACACACACACCACACACAACACACACCGCGCCAAACGGATGACAAAATTGACAAAAATGCATACACACGGTTACTGGATGTAAAAAAAAAGCGCATGAGTGCTTATTCCATTATCCTCGAAATAATAGAATAAATAAACACACACACTCACTCACTCACTCTCATTCAGCCCTCCCTCTACCCCTCACACCCCTCGCCCTGCAAGTGTTCTCAACAGAAAAAGGTTTGGGGTGTAGCTTTCGTTAACTGGCACCGGAAGAGGAAATGACGTACGCTCGAGAAGTGCAAATGGAAAGGGAAGGTACTCCAAGGACAAAGGGAGGTTACGCAGGCACAACTCTTGATAATAATGTTATGGAAAATTCTGCTGCTTGGGGGAACCGTGGGTGATATAATCAGGTTTTGAGGAGGAGAAGAAAACGAAGAAAGAGGAGAAGAAGAAGAAGGAGAGGAGCAGAAGAAGAAGAAGAAAACGAAGAAGAAGGAGGAGGAGAAGGAGGAGAAGAAGAAAACGAAGAAGAAGGAGGAGAAAAAGAAAAACGAAGAAGAAGGAGAAGGAGAAGAAGGGGGAGGAGACGAAGGCGAGGGAGAAGCAGAAGAAGAGGAGGAGGAGGAGGAGAGTTTGGAGCATAGGGTCTACTGGAAGACTAGTGGCAGAAATCGGCTTTTGTTGGTGATGGTGTGGTGTGGAGTGGACTGGGACTTGGAAACAAGCTAGGAGGTTGCATGCGCGCGCGCACACGCACGCACACACACACACACACACACACACACGCAGGTACGCTTGCACACACACACCTTCTCTCTCTCTCTCTCTCTCTCTCTCTCTCTCTCTCCCCCCTCTCTCTCTCTCCTCTCTCTCTCTTCTCACCCCCACTCCCCCACTCCTCTCTCTTTTCTCCCCCCACCACACACACAACACACACACTTTTGCTGTCTGTCTGTCTTTCGTCTCTCTCCCCCTCTCTCTCTCTCTCTCTCCCCACCACACACACACACCACCACACACACCACAGTCAGTTATCTGGCTGAAAAGTTTTTCTAAGTTTCCTCTTCTTCTAGCCCTTTTTAAATCCCCCCCCCCCCCCCCCCCCCCAAAAAACCCCCCCCCACACACACACCCCCCCCCTCCCCCTTGTCTGTCTCGTTCCCCTCTCCCCCCCCCCCCACCCCCCCCCTCCCCTCCCTCCCTCCCTCCCAAGGCCCCCTTTTCTTTTCCTTTTTCCCCCCTTGAGGGGCGAATCCTCTTGCAATCCCTTGCCATTTCTCTCCAAATCCCCCTTTTGTCCAACCAGTCGCTTCTCAAGCCTTTCCAGCTTTCCAAGCCCCCTCCTCCTCCCCCCCCCCCTCCCCACCTTCCTCCCCCTTTTTCCTCCTCCTCTTTCCCCCTTTTCCCCCCTTTTCCTTTCTTTCCCCCTCCTCCAAGACCTTCTCCCTTTTTCCTCCTCCTCCCCTTCCCTATCGTCCCGTTATCCTCCCTATCCCCCCCCCCCTACCCCCCCCTACATTTTCCCTTCCAATTTTCACGTTTCGTTTGGGGGTGGTTGGTCTGGTTTGGGGGGGGGGGGTGGGGTGGGGGGGAGGAAGGGGGGGGGGGGGGGGGGATTTTTCCGGATTGGTTCTATGCTGGGTGCTTCTCAGGTCTCCTTCATGTCATTGTCAAGCTTTGCTTTTTGCCCTTTTTTTGGCGTGTTGTCGTTGGGGGGGGGGGGGGGGGGGGGGGGGGGGGGGGGGGGGGTAAGAGGGGAGGGGGGAGGGGGAGAGCCTAGCGGTTAGAACATTACGCTCGCAATCTGAAGAAAAGACCCGGGTTTTCGAATCCCTTTAAAGGGGGATTTTTTTTTTTTTTGCCCCCTGGAGTTAACTCAGTGCAGCGGGACCCCACTCTCCCAAAAGTCGTTCGGATGAGACTATAAACCGAGGTCTCGTGTGCGAACGCACGCAGAACATCTCGCGCACACATTACATCCTGTTCCGCTTTTCGGAAGAGTAAGCCATTGTGTGCCGGTGGAAAAAGATGACAGAATTTATAAAACCGCATATGCACAGTGACTAGATGTAAAAAAAAAAAAACCCACATGAGAGGAGGGGGGGGGGGGGGGGGGGGGGGGTTGTTGTTGAAATATCTGACAGATTCTTTTTTTTTTGTTTTCCCTTGTAGTCTGTGTCTTTTTGGGGGGAGGGGGGGGGTTGTTTTTGTGTTTGCTTTTTGTTTTTATTTTCTGTTGTTTTGTTTTCAGTCTCCCCCCTGTCTGGTGTCTGTTTTTGCACGCGCACGCTCCCTTCTGAAATGGTTCAACCACACGGAAAAGCCCCAGAACCCATTTAAAAAGAGAGAGAGGGAAGAGAGAGCGAGCGGGAAAAGAGAGATTGAAAAGAGACAGACAGACGACAGACGATGAAGATAGGGATGGATGGATAGTTTAGTAGATAGATAGATAGATATATAGTAGATGATGTAGATGATAGATAGATAGATAGTAGACAGACAGACGGGACAGACAGATGATAGTAGATGTGATAGATAGATAGATAGATAGATGGATAGATAGATAGATAGTTTAGATGTTTAGATAGGATAGATAGTTTAGAAAGACAGACAGAACAGACAGACGCAGACAGATATATCGATAAAGAAAGGGACGATACAGACGACGACACAGAAGACAGAACAAAACGGGACAGATCAAAAAGCAGACAAAAAGACACAAAAGACACAAACAGAAAGACACAAAAGAAAACACACACAGACACACACACGACAGACACAAACACAAAAAAAAAGGGACACAACAGACAGACACAACGGGACACACACACAGACAGACACAGAACAAACAGAAGACAAAACGAAAGACACAAAAGCACACACACACACACACACAGACACAAACAGACAGACACAAACAGACAGACAAAGACTTTCGGCTGACTGGGTCCAGAAATTGGAAATCGGCACCGCTCTGGAAATATTTTCTGCTGTCGTTGCTGCACGTGTTGTTACACAACCATCACTTGCTTCTTCTGCTTCTTCTGCTTCTGCTTCTTCTTCCCTTTCGTTCTTTATGTTCTACCCCCACCCCCACCCCCCGAATCCCTACCCCCTTTCCTCTACTTAAAGGAACAAGCAAGGAGGGGTGTTGAATGGGGTGGGGATGGGGGTGGGGGTGGGTGGGGGGGTAGGGGGGGATTCAGGGAGGTAGGTAGGTGGGTGGGGTGGGGGGTTGGGTTGGGGGAGTTGGGGGGGGGGTTGGCACAGTGATGGAATCCTCAAAAGTCTCTTATCTTTGTGTCTTCGGGTTTGGTGGGGGGACGGGGGAAGGGGGGGGGGGGAAGAGGGTCCTTTTTTTTTTTTCTTTTCTTTTTCCTGCTTGTAAATTTGAGATTCCATTTAGCGTAGACGTGCTGTCAACCCTTTAAGGTTTTTTAGGTTTTCTGTTCTTGTGTTTTGTGTG
>CM054156.1:53198009-53233917 GCA_028751875.1 Rapana venosa
AGTGCTTGGCAGATGATTGTTAAGCCTTGCATCTTGGGCCCCTTCTTGATGAGCTCACCCGGGATGTTGTCAATTTGGGTGACTTCCCTCCTTTCATGGATTTACTGCTTTTCTACCTCTTCCTCCAGCACCTGTGTGCTTCAGGATCTGATGGTCTGGGATCTTGTCGTGAAGTTTGTTGGATCAGCCTTCAGCTTGTAGTTGTACAGGTCTCTGCAATACTTGTCCATTCTCTCATGATAGTGGCGCTCTCTGTAAGGATGACCCCTCTTTGTCTTCAATAACGGAGGTCTTTGGCTCCTGGGACTTGGTTAGTATCTTGATGGTTGGTACGCCTCTTTGCTGTTCCTTTCGCCATTGCTTCTCAACTTGGAGCATTGTTCTGACATCCAGTTCCCCATGGCCTCAGTCATCTTCTTCTTGATTGACCTGTTGACTGTTCTATACTCTTCGGCCGTTTCTGGGTTTTTGTTCTTCACTGGCTTTAGCTCCCTACGTTGGTCGCACAGGTCCAGGATATCGTTGGTAACCCACGGTTGGTTCTTTTTCCTCTCTTTCCCAAGGATATCCAGCGCTGTCTCCTGAATGGTCTTGCTGGAGGAGAATTGCGAAGAAGAATTGTGAAGAAGAAAAATCGCGAAGAAGAAGAAGAAGAATTGCGAAGAAGAAGAAGAAGAAGAAGAAGACTTGCGAAGAAGAAGAAGAAGAATTGCGAAGAAGATTGCGAAGAAGAATTGCGAAGAAGAATTGCGAAGAAGAAGAAGAATTGCGAAGAAGAATTGCGAAAAAAAGAAGACTTGCTAAGAAGAAGAAGAAGAATTGCGAAGAAGAATTGCGAAGAAGAATTGCGAAGAAGAAGAAGAAGAATTGCGAAGAAGAAGAAGAATTGCGAAGAAGAAGAAGAATTGCGAAGAAGAAGAAGAGAAGAGAAAAAGAAGAAGAAGAAGAAGAAGAAGAAGAAGAAGAAAGAAGAAGAGAGAAGAAGAAGAAGAAGAAGAAGAAGAAGAAGAAGACTTGCGAAGAAGAAGACTTGCGAAGAAGAAGAAGAAGAATTGCGAAGAAGAATTGCGAAGAAGAATTGCGAAGAGAATTGCGAAAAAAAAGAAGATTGCTAAGAAGAAGAAGAAGAATTGCGAAGAAGAATTGCGAAGAAGAATTGCGAAGAAGAAGAAGAAGAAGAAGAAGAATTGCGAAGAGAAGAAGAATTGCGAAGAAGAAGAAGAATTGCGAAGAAGAAGAAGAATTGCGAAGAGAAGAAGAAGAAGAAGAAGAAGAGAAGAAGAAGAAGAAGAAGAAGAAGAAGAAGAGAAGAGAAGAGAAGAAGAATTGCGAAGAAGAAGAATTGCGAAGAAGAAGAAGAAGAAGAATTGCGAAGAAGAAGAAGAAGAAGAAGAAGAAGAAGAAGAAGAAGAAGAAGAAGAAAAAGAAGAAGAAGAGAAGAAGAAGAAGAAGAAGAAGGAGGAGGAGGAGGGGAGGAGAATTGCGAAAAAGAATTGTGAAGAAGAAGAATCGCGAAGAAGAAAAAAAAGAATTGCGAAGAAGAAGAAGAATTGCGAAGAAAAATTTGCGAAGAAGAAGAAGAAGAATGCGAAAAAGAAGAAGAAGAAGAAGAAGAATTGCGAAGAAGAAAAGAAGAAGAAGAAGAAGAAGAGAAGAAGGAAGAAGAAAAGAAGAAGAAGAAGAAAGAAGAAGAAGAAAAAAGAAGGGAAAGAAGAAGAAGAAGAAGAAAAAGAATTGCGAAGAGAAGAAGAAGAATTGCGAAGAGGAAGAAAAATTGCGAAGAAGAAGAAGAAGAAGAAGAAAAAAGAAGAATTGCGAAGAAGAAGAAGAAGAAGAAGAATTGCAAAGAAAAAGAAGAAGAAGAATTGCGAAGAAGAAGAAGAAGAATTGCGAAAAAGAAGAATTGCGAAGAAGAAGAAGAAGAAGAAGAAGAAGAAGAAGAAGAAAGAAGAAGAAGAAGAAGAAGAAGAAGGAAAGAAGAAGAAGAAAAAAGAAGAAGAAGAAGAAGAAGAAGAAGAAGAGAAAGAATTGGAAGAAGAAATTGCGAAGAAGAAAAAAAAGAGAGAAGAAGAAAAAGGGAAGGAAGAAGAAGAAAAAGGGAAGAAGAAGAAGAAGAAGAAGAAGAAGAAGAAGCAGAAGTTGCGAAGAAGAAGAAGAATTGCGAAGAAGAAGAAGAAGAAGAAGAATTGCGAAGAAGAAGAAGAGAAGAGAAGAAGAAGAAGAAGAAGAAGAAGAAAAAAGGGAAGAAGAAGAAGAAGAAGAAAAAGAAGAAGAAGGATTGCGAAGAAGAAGAAGAAGAAGAATTGCGAAGAAGAATTGCGAAGAAGAAGAAGAAGAAGAAGAAGAAGAAAGAAGGAAGAAGAATTGCGAAGAAGAAGAAGAAGAATTGCGAGAAGAGAGAAGAAGAAGAAGAAGAATTGCGAGAATTGCGAGAATTGCGAAGAAGAAGAAGAAGAAGAAGAGAAGAAGAAGAAGAAGAAGAAGAAGAAGAGAAGAAGAAGAAGAAGAAGAAGAAGAAGAATTGCGAAGAAAAATTGCGAAGAAGAATTGCGAAGAAGAAGAAGAAGAAGAAGAAGAATTGCGAAGAAGAGAGAAAAAGGGAAGAAGAAAAAGGGAAGTTGGCGGAGGAGGAGAAGAAGGATGAGAAGGAGGAGGAGGAGGAGAAGGGGAGGAGGAGGGGAGGAGGAGAAAAAGGAGGAGGAGGAGAGAGAAAGCTGAACTCTGAACTCTGAACAGTTTGATGATTAGGCCTAGGGCCCCATATCACTGGGGGTGCATAGCAGTAAATTAAAAACTACATCAACTAATACAAAAAAAAATTTCAGCACAGGGTTGTTTTTTTTTCTAAGTTACTTGCCGTTTTACATTAGGCTTAACGTTTGTTCTGCCAAAAAAGTGGGTGTTGTGTTTGAGTTGTTGCAGTGGAGTTGTTTTTGCTTGAGTGAGGGATATTTCCTTCTTGACGGATTATTATGTGGGGAATGGAATGTTTTCTTCCATGCGAAATGTTTTGGTGGTAGGGTATGTTCTTGCTGAGGGAGGTGTTAATTGGGGACACACAAAACGTTAACAAACCTCTCTCTGCTCTTCGAGCCGGTGTTCTTATAGACTCGTCTCTCTCTAATAATATAAATGGCAACTTTTATAGCGCTATGTCTGCAAAGACAAATAAAGTGCATGCATTCAACCGCCTCTGCTTACCTGTCATTGCAAACATGGATAAAATAAATCATAGTGTAAATCACAGATAATTTCAAATTGGTTGCTTTGCAGACAAACTGATGAAATAAAACTTCAATAGTAAATGTTTTCAAAAGCCAAATCACTCAAACTCATGGTAATACTTTAGAGGTTGATAGGAAGGGTATGAAGGTGGATAGTTTGAAATAAAGGAGGAGGGAAATCTTAGGTTTGAAATAAATATGTTTTTGAGGTGGATTTAAAATTTTGCAGAAATTGGTTTTGGCGAAAGATGAGAGAGGGAGTCATTAGGTCGATGGGACGAAATAGAGAAAGAGCGGCGGCCAAAAGAGGATTGTTTGAATTAGGTAGTCTTAAGTCAATAATGCAGACAGATAGGGGGAAGTGAAGGGGTGTACTGAGTTTAAGTACATTACAGAGGTAGGGGGGTGCTTGTTGTGGGTGTCATTGTAGACTGAGGGTACTAGTTAGCTCATCTCTTCACGAGCCGCGTCCGCGCACAGACAACCATTGGAGAGATTCGTACAAGAGAGGGTATTGTGCTCCGATTTTTTTTTTCTGAATATAGACCGATGTGCGGAGTTTAGTTTTTAATTTGTTAATGGGGGTGAAGGGAATGTGGATAGTGGATGCTTCGGCATGCTACTCTCGTACTCTCTGCTCGCTCTACGGCAATTTCAAGATGTGAAAGATGAGGGAAGTGACACGTTTGGCTGTTGCATCGGTGGAAAGGTACTTTGAATTGCACCAATACGCGTAATACGATGTAGCACGACTGACAGTTTTTGGGTGGAGAATATTTTTGCATGAGAGTGTGTTGGCGTTAAACAATATCTACTTCAGCCAGTGGATAGGGGATGTTTTTTGCGGGTTCTATTGAGTTGTAGATGGAAGAGTGTTTTTGTTTGGTCCTACGAGCATGCTTTGGTTTTATCTGCAAAGATGTAATTGTTTATGTGTCATAGTTTTGAATCAATTCAAAGCAGTGGGCCATATTTGTCGGATGATATGGCAGATTTTCAGGAGTAACTGCTTTGAATTGAGAAGTATCAGAGTTAAAAATGATGGTTGAATTTGAGGATGGTTTATTATATGTGTGACAGCGGGCAGTGTAAGAGTGAAAAAACCAGCCCCGCGCCACATGCTCCCTGCTGATCCTGTGGGATCGAATCTCCTGTTTGGCAGTATTGATTGAATTCTTGTTTACTGCAACTGTTTCTGGAACGGTCAGTAAGGTATGTAATAAACAGGGAGGGCTGGGCTATAGTAACACCGACGTTTTTTGAAGACGGGAGAGAAGAATTTAGTGGTTTATAGTATCGAAGGCTGTGATAAGTCGTGAGAGTGAGAATAGAAGGGAGATTTTTCCCCGATGTCCAGAAGCGGACTTGAAGGTGTTCGCGCTCTCTGCGCGCTCTTAAAAAGTGGTGTTTTCGTGGCTGTGGTTGACCCGATAGCAGGTCTGAAATCAGGAAGAGGAAGATTGTTGCGAGAGAAGGTGACTACTAGAGTTATGACATATTGGCTTCTTCTGCGAAAGTCTTAATGTCAAGTCTGGTGGTAGTGGCTGACTTGACTTTCAGTCCAGTTGATGAGGTAAATCAGATAGCTGACGAGAGACAGTTAACTAGTGTAAGTTCATCAGCTGAAAATCAGATCATTAGGTCAGTTGAAGTTGAGGTTCAGACAGTTAGTTGAGGTAGGATCAGGCTTTAGTGATTGTAAGGTTCTGTCATTTAGTAGTTGGGAAAATGTAGTTAAGATAGCGTCAGTCGTTAGTGATGTCGTCAAATGCTGACGTCGTCGTTTAGTTTAGTAGGTCAGTCAATTAGTGATGTGGACAGTTACTTGAAGAGGTATGAAGTTGATGAAGGTAGCAGATTACAAGAAACGTCAGCCCCCAATTAAAACACAAACAAACAGGACATGATGTTGGTATAATTTATTCACCACAAATTAATCAAGATAGAGCGTTTGATTTGTTGCTTTACAAGATTGCGTAATATTTTTTTTCCCCAATACAATATTATTATTAATATAATTATTTTTATTATATTATTTTTTATTTTCTTATTATTTTTTTATATTATTATTTTATTATTATTAATATAGAATTGTTAAGCCAAAAATATCAAAGATACTCCAGTAAATTGTTTATACGTTTACAGCAGTGACTAACATGATCATGCTTAAGGTTGATAGGTAATATTACCGATGGGTAAATTATAAGGTACATGCACATGGAGAACATGAAATGGGGCAGAGATTAAGGGGAGGGAGAGAGGAGGGAGGGGTGGATGGCTATAGGGAAGATGGTAATGGTGGAGATAATGAGAAAAATAACTTTAAAAAAAACATTTTTTTTTTGATATAGGTTTTATTATTATTTATTTATTTTTGCACTACTAAATTATCTATTCGAGATTGACAGTTTAGAGTATATGAAGTATTTAACGTAGTTATTGAGAAGAGGAGGAAACATTTGTATCGATAGTATTGCAAATTTTTAGAATTAAGATTGAATCGTTGGACTTATGCAAGATTATTGCATCTCGGAGTTCTTTTTTAGCCATACTCCAGAAAAATTGAAAGAAATATGGTGGTAGTAGTGGGGGGGTGGGGGGGGCGGAGGGGGTTGAAATTATTTTATTTTTAAGTATAGCGTCTTCGAGACTTCCTCCAGACTTCTGTTTGATTGCCAAGACTCCCTGAGAAGCGATGTGGTGTAACTGGTGGTGGGTGCTTCCCTCAGTTCTCCTACAGGAGGCCGGAGGTAAAGTGGGAATAACGGTTCGTTGACAGACTGATCTTATGGCTACGCTTGGCATGCATGGATTGGTCAGGGATCGTCACAGTGCTAGCGGGTATCCAACTCTGGCTTTGTACACAGTCCGTAGTGCCATTGATGCTCAGCATTTATTAGAGAAATTTCTAAGAAATAGCTGTATTGGTAGAGAAAAAAGATGGACGTCAGTCGTTTTTTGTTTAGGTAGCGTCAATCAATTAGATGATGTAGGACAGTTTAATTGATGAAGGTAGTCTATTTAGTGATGTAGGTCGTTGAGGTAGGCGGTCGTTGAGGGTAAGTATTTAGTCTGGGTGTAGGTAAGTTGTGGTGATAGGTAAACTATAATTGGGATCATCAATCAATTAGTGCAGTCAGTCAATCAATCAGTTAGCTGCCTCGCGCGACTCTAGTCAATCAATCAGTCAGTAGTAGAGTTATCATGGTGTTCCCCGACGTCTGCACTTGGTCAAGACAACTGTACTGCCCTCAGGCGGAGCTGCGAGTCACTGACTCTACTGTGATTCAACAGCTTGGAGGCTACACACTCACAGGGTGAACCACACGCACTACCACGTACCTACGCACAACGGCGCCAAGATTCTCTGTAAGGGCTCGCGTGAGGATTTTGCTGGAGTGTTCTCCGCAACAGCGGGCGTGGTGTGGGAGGGGTGGCTGACAAGGACGGTGACAGGCGTAGATGGACTTCACAGCAGCGCCTGGTTGCACGTGGTTGGCATGGTTATACCCCGGACCGGAGGCGGATTTGCTGTCTACGGTGGTCATGGGCGGGTATGATGAGCGGAGGAGTTGGAGAAGCTGGCATACGCCTCGTGGTCACCTCAAACGGGGCGGGGGGGTGTGGTACTTCACTATCCCGTTGAAGGTCAGATGATGATTCTGATTTTCTTTTTCTTTCTTTTTACGCGCAGCGTCGTCGCGCTGGTGTAAAAAAATTATAAAAGATGCTGGTTTGGCATTTGCTTTTTTTTCGCTCTTATATATTTTTGTATATTCAAATGTGACTGGTGCTTGCAGTTTGGTTCTGTAGAATGTTTTGGTACAGTTTTAAGCATTTTTGTGTTCTGTCATTTTATGGTACTTGATGTCGGGTTACTCCAAAATTTTGCGTTGAAGATAACAAGTAGTTTCTTATTTTTATTATCTATTTATTTATTTCTTTTATAAAGGAGGTTAAGGTTAATGGAGTCCATAACTATAAGGTCGTAGGGGGAGCGAGGCTTCAGGACCATCACCTTTTTGGGAGTAATGAGGGGGCGACCATTCCTTACCTCGTGTTTACTTCTGACTAAAGAGGGCAGGTACCCTTTACGTGGGTGAAATGGGGGAACTGTACTGAAGGCAAGGGCACAACGGTTACCATCAACTGGTAAGCACGCTCGGACGTGCTTAACTTGGTGGGTGAAAAAGCTAGGGGGTCCGACACTGAGGTATCCGTCCTATTCGTATTTTATCGAGGTAATTGAATAAGCATATCCAGTGCCGTGTGTATGCGGTTTTCGTTATATTTCTTGTCATTGTTCCCGCCGGCACACATTGGCGATTTTCCAAAAAGGTGGGAAAGGGATTTTTAAGTAGTGACAAGATGTTCTGGGTGCGTTGAAGGGCTTGGTTTATAGTTCATCAGAGGGACTTTGAGGAGAGTTGAGTCTGCACTGATGTTAACTCCAGGTGAAAATATCCTTTTGAACGGGAATTTAACCGGTCGTCAGATTGCGAGCGCAATGTTCTGACCACTAGACTATCCGACCCTTGAGTCTTTGAGACACGTGATGTTATATAACTTTAACAGAATAAAATACAAAAAATGTATTTTATATTTTTCAGGTTCTATTATTCCTTTAAGGTTGTAGTACCAACGGAGCTCGCGCACATCCAGGGTGGTGTGTTCGATGGGCGTACTACGACATACTCCTCCTCCTGCCGAAACGTCAAATCACCATGCTCGTGGCTGGGCGGAGCTGGGCGCGTACGCAGCGCTAAAAGCTGGCTGGTGCAGCGACTTGACGAGGGTTGCTGTGCACAGCCATGCAGCCAGGAGGTCTGTTCGGGGTCGTCCAGTTGGGTGGAGCCATTGCCAAGGTTCCTGCACGTACTGGGAGCTGAGTCCCAGACTACTGCAGACCTTGTACCAAGATGTTGCTAGACTTGTGTGGTTCTGCCTAAGATTTCATAAACCTTCCAACCGTCCGGAAAGTCGGCAGGACAGCTGGTGAGTCAGATAGCAGGAGTTCTTAGTCGGCCTAGGTAAGTGAGTCAATCCCTCCCTGGCGCCGGATTTCCTGCATACTCCTTCACGGGCCACTCTTCCTTACCACGTTCGGCATTCAGGGTGACGTCAGGGTTTGACAGTTTTCCTCGTCCTCAGGTCTCAGAAGGCTGGCCTGAGGACGGCTGGAGTTAGGTCGGTCTATTGACGTCACAGGCCCAGGTGACCAGGCGTGACCGTGGGGTGGAGGACGTGACTGTTGTGGTGAATGACCAAGAAGACTTTCGTGACCCTGACAGCCCGGGTTTGGAATTAGCATTACTTCGTGTAGGTCAGTAAGACATGGACGAGAGGTTTTATCTATTATTTATTTACTATTTCATTTTGAGGATAATGGCTAGAGCACTGTGTTGTGCTTTTCTCATTCCAGTTCCCGTGTGTATGAACTTTGTAATTTTTCATCCGTCCCCATTACACGGCACACATGCCTACTATCTTCCGTAAAATCGGAACTGGTTTTAAACCGTGTCGCCCTCTCCTTGGGTGCGCAAGATGGTCTGCGTTGCGTAGAGGTGTGTTTGTGACTGAGAGAGAGAGAAGAGAGAGAGAGAGATGAGAGAGTGAG
The DNA here is from genome assembly GCA_028751875.1 of Rapana venosa. NCBI lineage: Eukaryota > Metazoa > Mollusca > Gastropoda > Neogastropoda > Muricidae > Rapana > Rapana venosa. The sequence continues at coordinate 53,206,851 of CM054156.1, forward strand.
AGGTGTGTGTGTGTGTGTGTGTGTGGTGTTTTGAGACATTATCCGTATATTGATATTTATTAGTTTCAGATAGTATCACTTTACATTGCTTTCATTTAATAATAGTTTTAAGTGGACTTTGTCAGAGAAAAAAAAGCTTATACATTTTTTTGTATACGTGAAATTCTTGGTTCTTGCAGGTATGTTTGGTTTATTTATTGATGGAGCTATTAAAAAAAATCTGAGATTGAGGAGGGGTGAAAAGTGCAAAGTCGACGTGCTCATATATCGATCTTGGACTGCTCGACATGTGGTAAACTCTAAACTCAGGTTCTTGTCTTAAAGGTCCTGGTGTGTTGATCGTCTCGGCTCACTCGCGGGCACGCTCACGCCGCGCGCGCGCTCTGGCACGCCACACTGCGCGTACTCGCGACACTGACCTTGGAGCTATCGTCACGGCCTTGACAGTGTACCAGTCAACCGTCCAGTCTGTTGCCAGAAGCCTGGCGTTTGCGGCTGTGTACTCGCACACGTCACCGCTCCGTCGCACTGGCGTATGAACCAGATGGCGCTCATTCTTCTTCAGATAACGTGGGTACGATGTGGCACTGACCTCGGTCACACAAGTATCGTCGATGCAATCCAACTCGACACGCACAGCGCCGCGCTCGCGAGGCACTCCACGCTGCCGTTCACGCGCTCGCACTGCTCGAGATTTCGTTCAGGGGACGTCACCCACACCTGAGCCCTTACGGACACAGTCTGTGACGTCAGCAACATCAAAGAGCAGCCAACTCAGAGGGAGGGGTAGTCTACGTTCAGAAAGCCGCCGCGCACTGCGCGCGCGCGATCCGCAAAAAAGGAGAAGCGGGTTCTAGCACAAGCCGGTATCTCTGGCGAGTAGCGCCATTGTCAAGTCTGGGAGGTGTGTTTAGCATGGAAGGGTTTTCCTGAAGAGGAGAGTCCAGGATTGATGTTAGTGTGGGGACCAGAGGAATCCCAGGATGAGTATCAAGCTGACCTGCAAACAGCACAGCCAGTCTGCCTCTACATTGACGTCATCTTTGTCAAACGAAACCTTATCTCTGTGGTAGGCAAATCTTTGGTGGTGCCGACTCTCACAGGAGAGGCACGGCTCGGCACGTCGGCGCGCTGATCGTGTACACACTGACTTGAACGTTATCCCACGTTTTCAGTGGAAAAGGTTGCCCATGATAAAACTAGATAATAGGAACCCCAATGTCGATCACAGTCAGGTCATTAGGTATGTGGGTGAGAATGCAAAATATCTGTCTGGCCGGGATTTTGTTTGCAAATATATGCCATTTACCAGGGTGATCTTCACAAAAAAGCAATCCGTTGATGCAGACTTACGTTCAAGGCTATCAGTTGTGGCGAGAACCACAACGCACGGCTGTGCTTCCGCATCCTGTGGCAGTCAACTCACTCTACAAATTCAGGTTGTCAGAAAAAACTCTTCCCGTAATATCCGTTTGAAAGCAGTTCACTCGGACTGGGATACAAAGGCTCGAGCTCCTGATGTCAATATCATTCATCACGCAAATCCTATGTCTCACTGCTGAAGACGACAAGAAAAGGGGAGCATTGCAAGAGGTCAGCACCTGCATGGGAATAGAACTATCGGCGGTACACTGGAAGGTGTGTCTTTCGTGAAATATATCACACACTTCGGCCAAGGTACGCTAGTGTGCTCTGTGTCCCATGTTTTGTTGACGTCTGATTGCCAGCGGTGTGTCACAACGGTCATTATGAGTCACTAATGTGTTGTGCAGCTTCCAGAAGACGAATACGGAATGAAATTTGAGCTGAAGGCAGATGACTGTGGACGCTCAGGCATCACAACAAGCTCGGTGCAGAGGCGGTGAAAGCCAGAGGTGTGGGTACATGTGGTGTGGGTGAAGCAGTGAAGCAGTAGTTCATTCCGCCTCACGAAGGACGTTTCACACTTCAAATGTAACAGTGTAAGGTAGGTGATATGTTTTATTATCATCTTTAGGTATTGTTTCTTTGTTTTGCTTTGCTGTGGTTTTTTTGTTTTGTAGTTTGCATATGCAACACAAAAAATTTGTGACCTTAAAAATTATAGTAAAGTGGGATCGTATGACTGTAAGATGTACTTTCATAGTCACTTTTGTCGGGTACTTCAAGCAAACGCACTATTCGAAAGACAGCTTTATACAGTTTAAGTTGATTCATTCAGATGAGATTTTCTTGGTAACATTTTCAGATTCAGTTTATGCATCCATCGCTCCACGCTACCTGCACTGAGCTATAAACATGATAATGATGGATACCAGTGTGGCTTTTCAAATTTTAAGCATTACCAATTCAATTTCAAATTTTTTATTTCGGGATAAGAACTCCTGAATGTATTTTTTACATTTGTTCCGCAGGCATGAGATGTGTAGATTTTTTCATTTGCGTTCGGATGGACACAAATGGCTCTATCTGACGGTCGAACAGATATTACGTGAGTGCAAGATGTTGTGTGTTGCATTCACAAAGAGACTGGTTATAATCTCAATCAAAAGATTTTTGGGGAAGGAAGTAGGTTGGCCATGATTTTTTACCTGGAAACAAATATTTTTCAAAGTGGCTCCAACTGGGCGGTCAGTTTTTGAGCCGCAATGTCTAACACTAGGACCATTGACCTCTTACCGTCTTTCTTCAACGTTTAGAATGAAGATGGGGAGCATACATTGTATTGAAACTGAACTCTCACATAAAAATCGCCTCGGCGCTCGCGCTCGCTATCGCGCGCCTCTCTACGCTTTGAATGTTTCAGCGGGAACTGATTTGTCGGTCCTGTACTGGCTCGCGTAAACTCATTTCATTATTGTCAGTGCCTTAAGAAGGACTGACGTAATATGGATGATTGGTATGGATAATTTTGATGGTTGATTTATCTGGATGATTTGGCATCGATTATGATTGAATAGGTATGATTGATACTGGGTGGATGATATTGTATTGTAATGGGTTATGTTCTAGGACGGTTGATATGGATGATTGGGGACTAAACCTAGTGCTGTTAGGTGTACCTGTTGGGTGCAGATAAACAAGCAGGTTCTCCTAAGAGGGAAACGGACGTTGGGAAATTGAAATTGCCTGAAAGTCAATCTTCCGGTTGAAACTCAGCAGCGAACTGCTTAAACTGTCACGATACACAAAAATACTACGTCACAACCCTTACCAGGTGTGTGACCTTTCAGAGCAGTCTCTACAGGACTGACTTCCAGCTTTTCGTCCACTCACAGTGGGCAGCACTATGCACTAATTTTTCACGACATTGACTTGATTTTGCCCAGCCACGTTGCTGTTGCCACTTGACAACAGCATCAACCTGAACGTCGTGTTTCTCATGACAAGCCTCGTGCTACAGATGTAGTGCTGTGGCCGGAAATGAGGGAATGTGTGAGTCAAATGAAAGCAAAGGTCAGGTTCACTTTTTCCCTTGCGTTCCGTCCAACTGCAGATCGGCAACTTTGTACTACATTGTGCTTCCTTACAGTCAGCTGACACCCGCACAGACAGACTTTCCACTATGGTTGCGGAGTGCGTGTCGTATGATGACGTTCCGCGGTCAAGGTTCCGTCACCATGGGCAAGTGGAACACGTCGCTTTTCTGGCTGGCAGCAGTCACGTGACCGTTAGTGGTCAGTGGTTTTCTGACGTGGAAACAGCATTCCCCTTCTTCGGGACAGGTTCACTTGAACTTTCTGTGGCTATTGGGTTGGTCTTGTGTGTTCAGGTATTGTGTGTATATAATACTTTGAACTAATCTGTGGCTTTGGGTAGGTTTGTGTGTTCAGTGAGTGTGTTTTAACATCACTTGAATTGCACTGTAACTTTGTGTATTAGGCCTTGTGTGTTTGTGTATGTATATAATAGAGGGGATGTTTGATGTTTGCAACAGTAAAAACATGTTTTATGCTGGAAGGAATTTATGCTTTGATATCCTTTTTAATTTAGTTGTCTTTCATAATGCGGAAAGCCTTTATCACCAAACACTATCAAGAGTTTTGGTGTTATGCAAATTGCCAACTTCAAAAAGAGTTCTTGATCAGGAAACTGCTTGCTTGTAAACCTCAGTTAACTTATTCATCATTTCATTAGTGATACCGATGCCTTTTTTTTAAAGTAAAAGATTGGTGTGGAACACAAGCGATAATCATAATTTTGGAAGTGTCAGATGTTTAAAGGAAGATTTGCTCATTTTAGACTCCCAGACTTTTGTATATTGCAATAGGAACTTCAAATATCTCACCTCACCTATCAATAGTCTATTGGACCGTGGGGCATATTTCCAAACCTAGTTCCCCCTCCAGGTTTTTTTATATCTGTCCTGACCTTATACAGACACCAAAATTCCTTCTCTGTGAAATTGCACATCTTTTGCGTGTATGTGTGTGCTGTCGTGTCGTGTGTGTGTGGTTGGTGTTAATTTTATTTATTTATTTTATGTTTTTATTTATTGTTACTCTCTTCTTTTTAGGGATATTGGATTAAGAACTTATGTGCTTTTTTACATCCAGTACCACGCTTTCGTGTCTGACGGTTAATTGTGAATTTAGTAATTGTTCCCCGGACAACAATGGCCTACTTTACGATAAGCGGACAGGATTTAAGTGTGCGCAAGATGTTCTGCGTGGTTGCAACGGGGTCTCGGTTTACAGTCTCATTGAAGGATTTTGGGGTGGGTGGAGTCGGCAATGTGTTACTCCAGGGGAAATATCCCTGAACGGGAATCGAACCAGTGTGTCAGATTTGCGAGCGATTTGTTCTACCTAGGCTTTCCGTCCCCTGTGTGTGTGTGTGTGTGTGTGGTGTGTGTGAGTGTGTGTGTGTGTGTGTGTGTGTATCATTTTATTTGTTTAGAAATTGTTTATTTGTTGGTTGCTTGTGTAGTGCGGTTTTGAATGGTAAGGGTTCTGATTGTAATTGCAAAATATGGCGCTCTATAAGTTCCATTTATTATTCATTTAAAAAAAAAAATTTTTTATTATTATTATTATTTTTATATTAATGAGATTTTGCAATCCAGCATCCTTATTCCGGTCTAGCTTACAGTTGTCCTTTTGCGCACACGCCACTGCGAATCCAACTCCGTCACTCTCTAGATGTTTTCTTCACCATCGTTTTTTCTGTTTGCTTTCCTTTATTGTCTGTTCCTTGTAGGACAACAAACAAACTCAAGTCTATGCAGCGCATATGTTCATAGTTGTCTTGGTATTATCTAGAGTGGTTTAAAAAAAAAAAATCTTCACATAGTTTTTATAACTTTTTATTTATTGTAGACTATAGAGATGTTCATAAAGATAAGGCACAATAAGACTGGGGTTGACGGCAGTTGGTTTGACCATGGCGGGTTGAGCAAACAGGGTTACATTGTCTTACAGCAAATCATAGCCTTTACAAGCGCCTATCTTTTGAATCAGCTTGATATCATTCAAAACAAAAACGTTTTTTGTTTGTTATTGTTGCTGTTATTGTTGCTGTGTTATTGTTGCTGTTGTTGTTGTGTTGTTGTTATTTGATTGTTGATGTTGTTAGTACCTGTTTTAATCATGTGTTCACAACATATGCACTGTCTGTCTCACCCATCCCACTGAGAATGCTGTGAGAATCAGAAAAACATTTCTAGATGAGAGGTTTGGGGTGATTGCTTACTAAGTGCCAGCGTATAGGCGGCCACAATGATTGAGAACAAGAACGTGGTCAGTCTGTGGGATTTTGTTTTTGGCAGGCTACCGGGTTGAGGAACGTCCTTTCTATGCAGGTGGTCAAGCGAACTTCAAGGACTTTGACACTGGTTGCCTCGGGTTACTGTGTGGTCAACTGTTAGAGGTGTGTTGGGCTGCAGGCTGACTTCTTTTTGTTCTAAGTTGGCTCTATTTTGTTGTTGTAATTTAATTCGAGTTCATTTTCAGCTGTGGTTGAAGTGTGGGTTGAACGAATGCAGGCGCCGCCATATGGTCACAATACATTGTTAAGCACCTCAATGTGCTTACCTTAGTTGGGAAAGAAAGTGTTTTGAACTGAGTGTTCATTATTGTTTTCAGAAATGTATCATGACAAAAATGTTTTCTTTAAAAAGAAATGTTAGGTTGCACTTCTATCAAGAAATTTTAACTGAGGTAAGGTATTTTAAAAGAATGTTTTTTTTAAGATGCCCAGTATCACTATGGATAGCATTTTGAAAATTTTATGGTTTTGCGTTATTTGTGTCTGACATCTGATTTTTTTGTATGAGTTTTATATCATTGTGCATTAATGTATGGGCTTTTCCGCGCGCTCGCTCTGCGCTCCGGCGCGCTGAAGAATGTTTATTAGTTCTCTGTATTTTTTCAATCTTTCGAGGCATTTTCAGTTTGTACTGTCATTTTACATGAGCAACTGTCTTTTGTTAAGCGCAGAGTGTGGGTCAGTGACAGAGGTGGTCCAATCAGGTGTGGTGGACGCAGTTGGGTTGGTGACATTGCTGAGGAAGTAATTGCGAAGAGTTCGTGCCGGGCAAACGAGTTATGTATGGGAAGGCGTGGAGGCAAAGAGAGTGGTGACTGTTCGTATTGAGTTTGGATGTGTGACTATCGCGTCTGCGCTCTCGCGCTCGCGCGCAGCGTCTGCGCGCGTGATAGTAGGTATGAGGTAGGATTGGGTGACTCATGGCTTCGTTGCTCGGATTGTGTCACTTTTGGTTTTGAAGGTAGGTTTGTGTGACTATGTATATGAGAAAAAGTGTTCTGCTCGACACTATTGTGATTCGAAAGTACCTAGGGATTGTGTGGCTATTTGGTTATTGAGGTAGGTAGGGTTGTGTTGCTAATGTGGTATTGAGGTAGCTTTGGATTGGGTGATTTGTGTATTGAGGTCGATTGTGTGTCTATGTGGTATTGAGGATAGGATTGTTTGACAAGTTATATTAAGGTTGGATTGGGTGACTATGTGTTATTGAGGCAGCTAGGTTGTTTGATTACGTGGTTTGAGATAGGTTGATAGGATTGGGTGATTGGATCTAGTCACACCAAACCATGTGAGGTTTTTGACACTGTGGTAAAGGTGGGCGTGGCGAGCAGGGGGAGGAGACAACGTGGTAGAGTTTAGACTGCTGTGGGAATCTCTGCACTCGACGCGCTCAGGATCACTCGGCTAGGCTGACTGATGGAATGCTATGTTTCAATGCTGAAGGTGAGAGGGAGGGCAGGAGAGATCGAGTCGATCACGGAGAGAAGGAAAGGGGTAGAGTGCAATCTATTGAAAAAGCAGTGAATATGTTCTCTTTCTTTAACAGCGGATGGGGATGACAATGAGAAGCAGAATAAACCAAAGAGTAATGTTGTTACCGTTTATAACAACAGTGTAGATTATATTACAACAAAGAAAAATAGGTATAGTGGTAAGAAATAAAAATAGATTATTATTGTATCATTTGGGGAAAGAAAAGGCAAGACATATTACCAAGAAGCGTTTACACAATAACTATATTCTTTTGTTTCAGTGAAAGTAGTGCAGGGAAATGCTTACCGAAGAAATATGAAACATATTGAAATTGTTAATATTCAATTGCAGCGCAGATAGGTTAATAAGAATGTAAAGAGTATTGAAGAAACGCATAAAGAAGTGAATGTTATCATTGATACAGCAGGGTAGTGGGATTAAAAGGAATGCGTTAGGAAGTGGGGACTTCATAACTATTTATGTCATAAATCGTGGGTGAGCGTATGCGGTCCTTACAGAGATAGAGAAACGAATGCGAAGCAGATGAACAGGGTTAAGTGTTATCGGTGTGAAAGTAGGCAGTTCATTCGGTGACGCTTCATCAGCAATTGTTGATGGATGGTTAAGGCAAAAGCAGATATAGGAAAGGATTTTATTGGCAATGAACAAATTTGTAATATGGCGTCATACTTAGCAAGATAGTGTGTTGATATACTTGGTGTGAGTCATATAGCAAGCCAGTGCATTGGTATATTGGTTGACTGTAATATAACAAGCATGTGTGTTGAGAATAATTTTGCATCGTCGAATAGCAGCATAGTGTGTTGGTAATGTTGGGACAATCAATATAGCAAGATGTAGTGATAGATTGGCATACCATAATAGCAAACAAGTGTGTTGATAATTTGGGCATTCATATAGAAAGATAATGTGTTGGTAAGAATATGACACCTGTGATATAGCAAGGATTAGTGTGTTGGTTAGATTGGCAAATATTTATAAAGAGTTTGTGTGTTGGTAAGATTGGCCAGTATATAGAAAGCAATTGTTTGTTGGTAATACTTGGCACAGTCTATATGAAAGCAAGGTGTTGGTAAGATTGACAGTATATAGAAAGATAGGTGTGTTGGTAAGATTGGCCCAAACGATATAGAAGAATAGTGTGTTGGCTATATTCTCAGTGAAGAACAGGACAGGATGCATACTGTACTCAGAAGGGACAGTTTATTGGGAAAAAGAACTTCTTTTCCAATAATGGAAGCAGTAATGCGATTACAAGCAAGCTTTAGTTTTTTCAGAATAAGCATGATGACATTAGTTGGGAAGTAATTTGACTATCAAAAGATGGAATATTATCTTCATTTAAAAATAGTAAATATTTAGGTATTATTGAGGTAAATGATGTTATGTATATGACATAAATCATGTACATTTGTGAACACTCACCAAGAAAAGTGTTGAAACATTTAACTGTTCAAAAAGCACTGTATAAATCTTAATAGCTGATTGATTTGCTGTTTACATTTTAAGGATGTTGTAGCCTCTGCGTCTCTAATTCCACTCTTATACACCTTATCTTACTTTCATCGTTCTTTTTAGGTATGACAACAAGGAGGACTAACCACTAATAAAGTCATCAGTCCATTTGTGATGGACGGCTTCCGTCACTCATGTTGTCTGAAGGTGCGTAGTGTTATGCAAGGTGGTCATCATGTTCTCTGCAAGGTGCGTCTCTCGTGTTCTCTGCAAGGTGGTCATGTTATTGCAAGGTGCGTCAATCATGTCTTGAAGTGCTTCTCATGTTCTTGTGCAAGGTGGTCACTGTTCTCTGAAGGTGCGTTCCTACAGTTCTTGCAAGGTGGTCATATGTTCTTGTAAGGGTAGGTCACTCACTGTTCCTGCAAGGGCTTCATCACTGTTTCATGCAGGTGCGTCGCATTGTTTTGCAAGGTGCGACATCTGGTATCCAAGTGCGTCAACCTGTTCTCTTCAGTGCGTCACTCATGTTTCTTCCAATGGTAGCGTCACTGGTCTCTGCTAAGGTGCGTCACTCACAGTTCTCTGCAAAGGTTGCGTCAATCACTGTTATCTCCAAGGCTCGCTTCCTTATTCTCTCAAGGTGCGTTCTGTATCTCCAAGTGCGTCACTCGTGTTTTCTTCAAGGCTTGCGATCTCCTGTTTTCTCCAAAGGTGGCGTCAATCCACGTTCTCTCCAAGGTGCGTACTCATTTTTTCTCAAGTGCGTAATGTTTCTCCAAGGGTGCGTCACTCGCTGTACTGTCATGGTGCGATATCATGTTCTCTCAAGGTGCGTCATACCTGTTCTTCCAAGGTGCGATCACTCATGTTCTTCAAGGTGTGGTCACTCGTTCTCCTCCAATGATTTACCATATGTCCCAAAAGTAGTACTTTCTGTTCCAGGTACGTCTTATGTCTCTAATCCACAACTCTATTCTGCAGGAGGGACAGTGTCTGCGCTACCTCGCTCTTGAACCTCTTGGTCACAGGTTGCAAGGGTTACGTGGCGGTGGAACAGAGACGGGCTGCACGTGCACAACAGCATGACTTTCACGATGTACGCTCGCGGTGATGAGGGCTTCTGAAGCAAGTGGCCTGGAACAACATAAATGGTCACTGTCAACTCGAAACAGGTTGAGAGTGGGACGTGGGGCTGTGGGTGTTAAAGACTGGAAACTCGGTAAGGGGGTAAGGGGGGGGGGGGGAGGGGGGAGGGGTTTTGGTGGGGATGGAGGAGGGGGATGGGAATTGGAGGGAGAAGAGGAGCATAAATGTGGGGACAGGGAGGGAGTAGGTGGAAAAGTGTGCACATTGTGCTTTAGTGTGAGTGATTATGTTTTTATAATTCACGGTATTGTACTTTTAAAACGGAATATTGTGCTTTGTGCGAGATGATTATGTTTTTATAATACATTGATCTTTTACTTTAATGGATATGGTAGTGCTTTAGTACGAGATGATTATTTTTCTATAATTCAGGATAATTTTACTTTATAACGGAATATGTGCTTTCGTGCGAGATCGAATATGTTTTTATAGTGCAGGTCTGTTACTTAAAGAAAACATTGCTTTAGTAGGGTTATTTGTTATAAACAGGATAAGACATGCGAAGTTAATTATTTGTGTTTGAATTTTTAATGCCATTTGGCGGTCATTTTGTCTGAAGAAGGTATTAAAAAATAACGTTTGTTCTGCCAAAAAAGTGGGTGTTGTGTTTGAGTTGTTGCAGTGGAGTTGTTTTTGCTTGAGTGAGGGATATTTCCTTCTTGACGGATTATTATGTGGGGAATGGAATGTTTTCTTCCATGCGAAATGTTTTGGTGGTAGGGTATGTTCTTGCTGAGGGAGGTGTTAATTGGGGACACACAAAACGTTAACAAACCTCTCTCTGCTCTTCGAGCCGGTGTTCTTATAGACTCGTCTCTCTCTAATAATATAAATGGCAACTTTTATAGCGCTATGTCTGCAAAGACAAATAAAGTGCATGCATTCAACCGCCTCTGCTTACCTGTCATTGCAAACATGGATAAAATAAATCATAGTGTAAATCACAGATAATTTCAAATTGGTTGCTTTGCAGACAAACTGATGAAATAAAACTTCAATAGTAAATGTTTTCAAAAGCCAAATCACTCAAACTCATGGTAATACTTTAGAGGTTGATAGGAAGGGTATGAAGGTGGATAGTTTGAAATAAAGGAGGAGGGAAATCTTAGGTTTGAAATAAATATGTTTTTGAGGTGGATTTAAAATTTTGCAGAAATTGGTTTTGGCGAAAGATGAGAGAGGGAGTCATTAGGTCGATGGGACGAAATAGAGAAAGAGCGGCGGCCAAAAGAGGATTGTTTGAATTAGGTAGTCTTAAGTCAATAATGCAGACAGATAGGGGGAAGTGAAGGGGTGTACTGAGTTTAAGTACATTACAGAGGTAGGGGGGTGCTTGTTGTGGGTGTCATTGTAGACTGAGGGTACTAGTTAGCTCATCTCTTCACGAGCCGCGTCCGCGCACAGACAACCATTGGAGAGATTCGTACAAGAGAGGGTATTGTGCTCCGATTTTTTTTTTCTGAATATAGACCGATGTGCGGAGTTTAGTTTTTAATTTGTTAATGGGGGTGAAGGGAATGTGGATAGTGGATGCTTCGGCATGCTACTCTCGTACTCTCTGCTCGCTCTACGGCAATTTCAAGATGTGAAAGATGAGGGAAGTGACACGTTTGGCTGTTGCATCGGTGGAAAGGTACTTTGAATTGCACCAATACGCGTAATACGATGTAGCACGACTGACAGTTTTTGGGTGGAGAATATTTTTGCATGAGAGTGTGTTGGCGTTAAACAATATCTACTTCAGCCAGTGGATAGGGGATGTTTTTTGCGGGTTCTATTGAGTTGTAGATGGAAGAGTGTTTTTGTTTGGTCCTACGAGCATGCTTTGGTTTTATCTGCAAAGATGTAATTGTTTATGTGTCATAGTTTTGAATCAATTCAAAGCAGTGGGCCATATTTGTCGGATGATATGGCAGATTTTCAGGAGTAACTGCTTTGAATTGAGAAGTATCAGAGTTAAAAATGATGGTTGAATTTGAGGATGGTTTATTATATGTGTGACAGCGGGCAGTGTAAGAGTGAAAAAACCAGCCCCGCGCCACATGCTCCCTGCTGATCCTGTGGGATCGAATCTCCTGTTTGGCAGTATTGATTGAATTCTTGTTTACTGCAACTGTTTCTGGAACGGTCAGTAAGGTATGTAATAAACAGGGAGGGCTGGGCTATAGTAACACCGACGTTTTTTGAAGACGGGAGAGAAGAATTTAGTGGTTTATAGTATCGAAGGCTGTGATAAGTCGTGAGAGTGAGAATAGAAGGGAGATTTTTCCCCGATGTCCAGAAGCGGACTTGAAGGTGTTCGCGCTCTCTGCGCGCTCTTAAAAAGTGGTGTTTTCGTGGCTGTGGTTGACCCGATAGCAGGTCTGAAATCAGGAAGAGGAAGATTGTTGCGAGAGAAGGTGACTACTAGAGTTATGACATATTGGCTTCTTCTGCGAAAGTCTTAATGTCAAGTCTGGTGGTAGTGGCTGACTTGACTTTCAGTCCAGTTGATGAGGTAAATCAGATAGCTGACGAGAGACAGTTAACTAGTGTAAGTTCATCAGCTGAAAATCAGATCATTAGGTCAGTTGAAGTTGAGGTTCAGACAGTTAGTTGAGGTAGGATCAGGCTTTAGTGATTGTAAGGTTCTGTCATTTAGTAGTTGGGAAAATGTAGTTAAGATAGCGTCAGTCGTTAGTGATGTCGTCAAATGCTGACGTCGTCGTTTAGTTTAGTAGGTCAGTCAATTAGTGATGTGGACAGTTACTTGAAGAGGTATGAAGTTGATGAAGGTAGCAGATTACAAGAAACGTCAGCCCCCAATTAAAACACAAACAAACAGGACATGATGTTGGTATAATTTATTCACCACAAATTAATCAAGATAGAGCGTTTGATTTGTTGCTTTACAAGATTGCGTAATATTTTTTTTCCCCAATACAATATTATTATTAATATAATTATTTTTATTATATTATTTTTTATTTTCTTATTATTTTTTTATATTATTATTTTATTATTATTAATATAGAATTGTTAAGCCAAAAATATCAAAGATACTCCAGTAAATTGTTTATACGTTTACAGCAGTGACTAACATGATCATGCTTAAGGTTGATAGGTAATATTACCGATGGGTAAATTATAAGGTACATGCACATGGAGAACATGAAATGGGGCAGAGATTAAGGGGAGGGAGAGAGGAGGGAGGGGTGGATGGCTATAGGGAAGATGGTAATGGTGGAGATAATGAGAAAAATAACTTTAAAAAAAACATTTTTTTTTTGATATAGGTTTTATTATTATTTATTTATTTTTGCACTACTAAATTATCTATTCGAGATTGACAGTTTAGAGTATATGAAGTATTTAACGTAGTTATTGAGAAGAGGAGGAAACATTTGTATCGATAGTATTGCAAATTTTTAGAATTAAGATTGAATCGTTGGACTTATGCAAGATTATTGCATCTCGGAGTTCTTTTTTAGCCATACTCCAGAAAAATTGAAAGAAATATGGTGGTAGTAGTGGGGGGGTGGGGGGGGCGGAGGGGGTTGAAATTATTTTATTTTTAAGTATAGCGTCTTCGAGACTTCCTCCAGACTTCTGTTTGATTGCCAAGACTCCCTGAGAAGCGATGTGGTGTAACTGGTGGTGGGTGCTTCCCTCAGTTCTCCTACAGGAGGCCGGAGGTAAAGTGGGAATAACGGTTCGTTGACAGACTGATCTTATGGCTACGCTTGGCATGCATGGATTGGTCAGGGATCGTCACAGTGCTAGCGGGTATCCAACTCTGGCTTTGTACACAGTCCGTAGTGCCATTGATGCTCAGCATTTATTAGAGAAATTTCTAAGAAATAGCTGTATTGGTAGAGAAAAAAGATGGACGTCAGTCGTTTTTTGTTTAGGTAGCGTCAATCAATTAGATGATGTAGGACAGTTTAATTGATGAAGGTAGTCTATTTAGTGATGTAGGTCGTTGAGGTAGGCGGTCGTTGAGGGTAAGTATTTAGTCTGGGTGTAGGTAAGTTGTGGTGATAGGTAAACTATAATTGGGATCATCAATCAATTAGTGCAGTCAGTCAATCAATCAGTTAGCTGCCTCGCGCGACTCTAGTCAATCAATCAGTCAGTAGTAGAGTTATCATGGTGTTCCCCGACGTCTGCACTTGGTCAAGACAACTGTACTGCCCTCAGGCGGAGCTGCGAGTCACTGACTCTACTGTGATTCAACAGCTTGGAGGCTACACACTCACAGGGTGAACCACACGCACTACCACGTACCTACGCACAACGGCGCCAAGATTCTCTGTAAGGGCTCGCGTGAGGATTTTGCTGGAGTGTTCTCCGCAACAGCGGGCGTGGTGTGGGAGGGGTGGCTGACAAGGACGGTGACAGGCGTAGATGGACTTCACAGCAGCGCCTGGTTGCACGTGGTTGGCATGGTTATACCCCGGACCGGAGGCGGATTTGCTGTCTACGGTGGTCATGGGCGGGTATGATGAGCGGAGGAGTTGGAGAAGCTGGCATACGCCTCGTGGTCACCTCAAACGGGGCGGGGGGGTGTGGTACTTCACTATCCCGTTGAAGGTCAGATGATGATTCTGATTTTCTTTTTCTTTCTTTTTACGCGCAGCGTCGTCGCGCTGGTGTAAAAAAATTATAAAAGATGCTGGTTTGGCATTTGCTTTTTTTTCGCTCTTATATATTTTTGTATATTCAAATGTGACTGGTGCTTGCAGTTTGGTTCTGTAGAATGTTTTGGTACAGTTTTAAGCATTTTTGTGTTCTGTCATTTTATGGTACTTGATGTCGGGTTACTCCAAAATTTTGCGTTGAAGATAACAAGTAGTTTCTTATTTTTATTATCTATTTATTTATTTCTTTTATAAAGGAGGTTAAGGTTAATGGAGTCCATAACTATAAGGTCGTAGGGGGAGCGAGGCTTCAGGACCATCACCTTTTTGGGAGTAATGAGGGGGCGACCATTCCTTACCTCGTGTTTACTTCTGACTAAAGAGGGCAGGTACCCTTTACGTGGGTGAAATGGGGGAACTGTACTGAAGGCAAGGGCACAACGGTTACCATCAACTGGTAAGCACGCTCGGACGTGCTTAACTTGGTGGGTGAAAAAGCTAGGGGGTCCGACACTGAGGTATCCGTCCTATTCGTATTTTATCGAGGTAATTGAATAAGCATATCCAGTGCCGTGTGTATGCGGTTTTCGTTATATTTCTTGTCATTGTTCCCGCCGGCACACATTGGCGATTTTCCAAAAAGGTGGGAAAGGGATTTTTAAGTAGTGACAAGATGTTCTGGGTGCGTTGAAGGGCTTGGTTTATAGTTCATCAGAGGGACTTTGAGGAGAGTTGAGTCTGCACTGATGTTAACTCCAGGTGAAAATATCCTTTTGAACGGGAATTTAACCGGTCGTCAGATTGCGAGCGCAATGTTCTGACCACTAGACTATCCGACCCTTGAGTCTTTGAGACACGTGATGTTATATAACTTTAACAGAATAAAATACAAAAAATGTATTTTATATTTTTCAGGTTCTATTATTCCTTTAAGGTTGTAGTACCAACGGAGCTCGCGCACATCCAGGGTGGTGTGTTCGATGGGCGTACTACGACATACTCCTCCTCCTGCCGAAACGTCAAATCACCATGCTCGTGGCTGGGCGGAGCTGGGCGCGTACGCAGCGCTAAAAGCTGGCTGGTGCAGCGACTTGACGAGGGTTGCTGTGCACAGCCATGCAGCCAGGAGGTCTGTTCGGGGTCGTCCAGTTGGGTGGAGCCATTGCCAAGGTTCCTGCACGTACTGGGAGCTGAGTCCCAGACTACTGCAGACCTTGTACCAAGATGTTGCTAGACTTGTGTGGTTCTGCCTAAGATTTCATAAACCTTCCAACCGTCCGGAAAGTCGGCAGGACAGCTGGTGAGTCAGATAGCAGGAGTTCTTAGTCGGCCTAGGTAAGTGAGTCAATCCCTCCCTGGCGCCGGATTTCCTGCATACTCCTTCACGGGCCACTCTTCCTTACCACGTTCGGCATTCAGGGTGACGTCAGGGTTTGACAGTTTTCCTCGTCCTCAGGTCTCAGAAGGCTGGCCTGAGGACGGCTGGAGTTAGGTCGGTCTATTGACGTCACAGGCCCAGGTGACCAGGCGTGACCGTGGGGTGGAGGACGTGACTGTTGTGGTGAATGACCAAGAAGACTTTCGTGACCCTGACAGCCCGGGTTTGGAATTAGCATTACTTCGTGTAGGTCAGTAAGACATGGACGAGAGGTTTTATCTATTATTTATTTACTATTTCATTTTGAGGATAATGGCTAGAGCACTGTGTTGTGCTTTTCTCATTCCAGTTCCCGTGTGTATGAACTTTGTAATTTTTCATCCGTCCCCATTACACGGCACACATGCCTACTATCTTCCGTAAAATCGGAACTGGTTTTAAACCGTGTCGCCCTCTCCTTGGGTGCGCAAGATGGTCTGCGTTGCGTAGAGGTGTGTTTGTGACTGAGAGAGAGAGAAGAGAGAGAGAGAGATGAGAGAGTGAGAGGTGTGTGTGTGTGTGTGTGTGTGGTGTTTTGAGACATTATCCGTATATTGATATTTATTAGTTTCAGATAGTATCACTTTACATTGCTTTCATTTAATAATAGTTTTAAGTGGACTTTGTCAGAGAAAAAAAAGCTTATACATTTTTTTGTATACGTGAAATTCTTGGTTCTTGCAGGTATGTTTGGTTTATTTATTGATGGAGCTATTAAAAAAAATCTGAGATTGAGGAGGGGTGAAAAGTGCAAAGTCGACGTGCTCATATATCGATCTTGGACTGCTCGACATGTGGTAAACTCTAAACTCAGGTTCTTGTCTTAAAGGTCCTGGTGTGTTGATCGTCTCGGCTCACTCGCGGGCACGCTCACGCCGCGCGCGCGCTCTGGCACGCCACACTGCGCGTACTCGCGACACTGACCTTGGAGCTATCGTCACGGCCTTGACAGTGTACCAGTCAACCGTCCAGTCTGTTGCCAGAAGCCTGGCGTTTGCGGCTGTGTACTCGCACACGTCACCGCTCCGTCGCACTGGCGTATGAACCAGATGGCGCTCATTCTTCTTCAGATAACGTGGGTACGATGTGGCACTGACCTCGGTCACACAAGTATCGTCGATGCAATCCAACTCGACACGCACAGCGCCGCGCTCGCGAGGCACTCCACGCTGCCGTTCACGCGCTCGCACTGCTCGAGATTTCGTTCAGGGGACGTCACCCACACCTGAGCCCTTACGGACACAGTCTGTGACGTCAGCAACATCAAAGAGCAGCCAACTCAGAGGGAGGGGTAGTCTACGTTCAGAAAGCCGCCGCGCACTGCGCGCGCGCGATCCGCAAAAAAGGAGAAGCGGGTTCTAGCACAAGCCGGTATCTCTGGCGAGTAGCGCCATTGTCAAGTCTGGGAGGTGTGTTTAGCATGGAAGGGTTTTCCTGAAGAGGAGAGTCCAGGATTGATGTTAGTGTGGGGACCAGAGGAATCCCAGGATGAGTATCAAGCTGACCTGCAAACAGCACAGCCAGTCTGCCTCTACATTGACGTCATCTTTGTCAAACGAAACCTTATCTCTGTGGTAGGCAAATCTTTGGTGGTGCCGACTCTCACAGGAGAGGCACGGCTCGGCACGTCGGCGCGCTGATCGTGTACACACTGACTTGAACGTTATCCCACGTTTTCAGTGGAAAAGGTTGCCCATGATAAAACTAGATAATAGGAACCCCAATGTCGATCACAGTCAGGTCATTAGGTATGTGGGTGAGAATGCAAAATATCTGTCTGGCCGGGATTTTGTTTGCAAATATATGCCATTTACCAGGGTGATCTTCACAAAAAAGCAATCCGTTGATGCAGACTTACGTTCAAGGCTATCAGTTGTGGCGAGAACCACAACGCACGGCTGTGCTTCCGCATCCTGTGGCAGTCAACTCACTCTACAAATTCAGGTTGTCAGAAAAAACTCTTCCCGTAATATCCGTTTGAAAGCAGTTCACTCGGACTGGGATACAAAGGCTCGAGCTCCTGATGTCAATATCATTCATCACGCAAATCCTATGTCTCACTGCTGAAGACGACAAGAAAAGGGGAGCATTGCAAGAGGTCAGCACCTGCATGGGAATAGAACTATCGGCGGTACACTGGAAGGTGTGTCTTTCGTGAAATATATCACACACTTCGGCCAAGGTACGCTAGTGTGCTCTGTGTCCCATGTTTTGTTGACGTCTGATTGCCAGCGGTGTGTCACAACGGTCATTATGAGTCACTAATGTGTTGTGCAGCTTCCAGAAGACGAATACGGAATGAAATTTGAGCTGAAGGCAGATGACTGTGGACGCTCAGGCATCACAACAAGCTCGGTGCAGAGGCGGTGAAAGCCAGAGGTGTGGGTACATGTGGTGTGGGTGAAGCAGTGAAGCAGTAGTTCATTCCGCCTCACGAAGGACGTTTCACACTTCAAATGTAACAGTGTAAGGTAGGTGATATGTTTTATTATCATCTTTAGGTATTGTTTCTTTGTTTTGCTTTGCTGTGGTTTTTTTGTTTTGTAGTTTGCATATGCAACACAAAAAATTTGTGACCTTAAAAATTATAGTAAAGTGGGATCGTATGACTGTAAGATGTACTTTCATAGTCACTTTTGTCGGGTACTTCAAGCAAACGCACTATTCGAAAGACAGCTTTATACAGTTTAAGTTGATTCATTCAGATGAGATTTTCTTGGTAACATTTTCAGATTCAGTTTATGCATCCATCGCTCCACGCTACCTGCACTGAGCTATAAACATGATAATGATGGATACCAGTGTGGCTTTTCAAATTTTAAGCATTACCAATTCAATTTCAAATTTTTTATTTCGGGATAAGAACTCCTGAATGTATTTTTTACATTTGTTCCGCAGGCATGAGATGTGTAGATTTTTTCATTTGCGTTCGGATGGACACAAATGGCTCTATCTGACGGTCGAACAGATATTACGTGAGTGCAAGATGTTGTGTGTTGCATTCACAAAGAGACTGGTTATAATCTCAATCAAAAGATTTTTGGGGAAGGAAGTAGGTTGGCCATGATTTTTTACCTGGAAACAAATATTTTTCAAAGTGGCTCCAACTGGGCGGTCAGTTTTTGAGCCGCAATGTCTAACACTAGGACCATTGACCTCTTACCGTCTTTCTTCAACGTTTAGAATGAAGATGGGGAGCATACATTGTATTGAAACTGAACTCTCACATAAAAATCGCCTCGGCGCTCGCGCTCGCTATCGCGCGCCTCTCTACGCTTTGAATGTTTCAGCGGGAACTGATTTGTCGGTCCTGTACTGGCTCGCGTAAACTCATTTCATTATTGTCAGTGCCTTAAGAAGGACTGACGTAATATGGATGATTGGTATGGATAATTTTGATGGTTGATTTATCTGGATGATTTGGCATCGATTATGATTGAATAGGTATGATTGATACTGGGTGGATGATATTGTATTGTAATGGGTTATGTTCTAGGACGGTTGATATGGATGATTGGGGACTAAACCTAGTGCTGTTAGGTGTACCTGTTGGGTGCAGATAAACAAGCAGGTTCTCCTAAGAGGGAAACGGACGTTGGGAAATTGAAATTGCCTGAAAGTCAATCTTCCGGTTGAAACTCAGCAGCGAACTGCTTAAACTGTCACGATACACAAAAATACTACGTCACAACCCTTACCAGGTGTGTGACCTTTCAGAGCAGTCTCTACAGGACTGACTTCCAGCTTTTCGTCCACTCACAGTGGGCAGCACTATGCACTAATTTTTCACGACATTGACTTGATTTTGCCCAGCCACGTTGCTGTTGCCACTTGACAACAGCATCAACCTGAACGTCGTGTTTCTCATGACAAGCCTCGTGCTACAGATGTAGTGCTGTGGCCGGAAATGAGGGAATGTGTGAGTCAAATGAAAGCAAAGGTCAGGTTCACTTTTTCCCTTGCGTTCCGTCCAACTGCAGATCGGCAACTTTGTACTACATTGTGCTTCCTTACAGTCAGCTGACACCCGCACAGACAGACTTTCCACTATGGTTGCGGAGTGCGTGTCGTATGATGACGTTCCGCGGTCAAGGTTCCGTCACCATGGGCAAGTGGAACACGTCGCTTTTCTGGCTGGCAGCAGTCACGTGACCGTTAGTGGTCAGTGGTTTTCTGACGTGGAAACAGCATTCCCCTTCTTCGGGACAGGTTCACTTGAACTTTCTGTGGCTATTGGGTTGGTCTTGTGTGTTCAGGTATTGTGTGTATATAATACTTTGAACTAATCTGTGGCTTTGGGTAGGTTTGTGTGTTCAGTGAGTGTGTTTTAACATCACTTGAATTGCACTGTAACTTTGTGTATTAGGCCTTGTGTGTTTGTGTATGTATATAATAGAGGGGATGTTTGATGTTTGCAACAGTAAAAACATGTTTTATGCTGGAAGGAATTTATGCTTTGATATCCTTTTTAATTTAGTTGTCTTTCATAATGCGGAAAGCCTTTATCACCAAACACTATCAAGAGTTTTGGTGTTATGCAAATTGCCAACTTCAAAAAGAGTTCTTGATCAGGAAACTGCTTGCTTGTAAACCTCAGTTAACTTATTCATCATTTCATTAGTGATACCGATGCCTTTTTTTTAAAGTAAAAGATTGGTGTGGAACACAAGCGATAATCATAATTTTGGAAGTGTCAGATGTTTAAAGGAAGATTTGCTCATTTTAGACTCCCAGACTTTTGTATATTGCAATAGGAACTTCAAATATCTCACCTCACCTATCAATAGTCTATTGGACCGTGGGGCATATTTCCAAACCTAGTTCCCCCTCCAGGTTTTTTTATATCTGTCCTGACCTTATACAGACACCAAAATTCCTTCTCTGTGAAATTGCACATCTTTTGCGTGTATGTGTGTGCTGTCGTGTCGTGTGTGTGTGGTTGGTGTTAATTTTATTTATTTATTTTATGTTTTTATTTATTGTTACTCTCTTCTTTTTAGGGATATTGGATTAAGAACTTATGTGCTTTTTTACATCCAGTACCACGCTTTCGTGTCTGACGGTTAATTGTGAATTTAGTAATTGTTCCCCGGACAACAATGGCCTACTTTACGATAAGCGGACAGGATTTAAGTGTGCGCAAGATGTTCTGCGTGGTTGCAACGGGGTCTCGGTTTACAGTCTCATTGAAGGATTTTGGGGTGGGTGGAGTCGGCAATGTGTTACTCCAGGGGAAATATCCCTGAACGGGAATCGAACCAGTGTGTCAGATTTGCGAGCGATTTGTTCTACCTAGGCTTTCCGTCCCCTGTGTGTGTGTGTGTGTGTGTGGTGTGTGTGAGTGTGTGTGTGTGTGTGTGTGTGTATCATTTTATTTGTTTAGAAATTGTTTATTTGTTGGTTGCTTGTGTAGTGCGGTTTTGAATGGTAAGGGTTCTGATTGTAATTGCAAAATATGGCGCTCTATAAGTTCCATTTATTATTCATTTAAAAAAAAAAATTTTTTATTATTATTATTATTTTTATATTAATGAGATTTTGCAATCCAGCATCCTTATTCCGGTCTAGCTTACAGTTGTCCTTTTGCGCACACGCCACTGCGAATCCAACTCCGTCACTCTCTAGATGTTTTCTTCACCATCGTTTTTTCTGTTTGCTTTCCTTTATTGTCTGTTCCTTGTAGGACAACAAACAAACTCAAGTCTATGCAGCGCATATGTTCATAGTTGTCTTGGTATTATCTAGAGTGGTTTAAAAAAAAAAAATCTTCACATAGTTTTTATAACTTTTTATTTATTGTAGACTATAGAGATGTTCATAAAGATAAGGCACAATAAGACTGGGGTTGACGGCAGTTGGTTTGACCATGGCGGGTTGAGCAAACAGGGTTACATTGTCTTACAGCAAATCATAGCCTTTACAAGCGCCTATCTTTTGAATCAGCTTGATATCATTCAAAACAAAAACGTTTTTTGTTTGTTATTGTTGCTGTTATTGTTGCTGTGTTATTGTTGCTGTTGTTGTTGTGTTGTTGTTATTTGATTGTTGATGTTGTTAGTACCTGTTTTAATCATGTGTTCACAACATATGCACTGTCTGTCTCACCCATCCCACTGAGAATGCTGTGAGAATCAGAAAAACATTTCTAGATGAGAGGTTTGGGGTGATTGCTTACTAAGTGCCAGCGTATAGGCGGCCACAATGATTGAGAACAAGAACGTGGTCAGTCTGTGGGATTTTGTTTTTGGCAGGCTACCGGGTTGAGGAACGTCCTTTCTATGCAGGTGGTCAAGCGAACTTCAAGGACTTTGACACTGGTTGCCTCGGGTTACTGTGTGGTCAACTGTTAGAGGTGTGTTGGGCTGCAGGCTGACTTCTTTTTGTTCTAAGTTGGCTCTATTTTGTTGTTGTAATTTAATTCGAGTTCATTTTCAGCTGTGGTTGAAGTGTGGGTTGAACGAATGCAGGCGCCGCCATATGGTCACAATACATTGTTAAGCACCTCAATGTGCTTACCTTAGTTGGGAAAGAAAGTGTTTTGAACTGAGTGTTCATTATTGTTTTCAGAAATGTATCATGACAAAAATGTTTTCTTTAAAAAGAAATGTTAGGTTGCACTTCTATCAAGAAATTTTAACTGAGGTAAGGTATTTTAAAAGAATGTTTTTTTTAAGATGCCCAGTATCACTATGGATAGCATTTTGAAAATTTTATGGTTTTGCGTTATTTGTGTCTGACATCTGATTTTTTTGTATGAGTTTTATATCATTGTGCATTAATGTATGGGCTTTTCCGCGCGCTCGCTCTGCGCTCCGGCGCGCTGAAGAATGTTTATTAGTTCTCTGTATTTTTTCAATCTTTCGAGGCATTTTCAGTTTGTACTGTCATTTTACATGAGCAACTGTCTTTTGTTAAGCGCAGAGTGTGGGTCAGTGACAGAGGTGGTCCAATCAGGTGTGGTGGACGCAGTTGGGTTGGTGACATTGCTGAGGAAGTAATTGCGAAGAGTTCGTGCCGGGCAAACGAGTTATGTATGGGAAGGCGTGGAGGCAAAGAGAGTGGTGACTGTTCGTATTGAGTTTGGATGTGTGACTATCGCGTCTGCGCTCTCGCGCTCGCGCGCAGCGTCTGCGCGCGTGATAGTAGGTATGAGGTAGGATTGGGTGACTCATGGCTTCGTTGCTCGGATTGTGTCACTTTTGGTTTTGAAGGTAGGTTTGTGTGACTATGTATATGAGAAAAAGTGTTCTGCTCGACACTATTGTGATTCGAAAGTACCTAGGGATTGTGTGGCTATTTGGTTATTGAGGTAGGTAGGGTTGTGTTGCTAATGTGGTATTGAGGTAGCTTTGGATTGGGTGATTTGTGTATTGAGGTCGATTGTGTGTCTATGTGGTATTGAGGATAGGATTGTTTGACAAGTTATATTAAGGTTGGATTGGGTGACTATGTGTTATTGAGGCAGCTAGGTTGTTTGATTACGTGGTTTGAGATAGGTTGATAGGATTGGGTGATTGGATCTAGTCACACCAAACCATGTGAGGTTTTTGACACTGTGGTAAAGGTGGGCGTGGCGAGCAGGGGGAGGAGACAACGTGGTAGAGTTTAGACTGCTGTGGGAATCTCTGCACTCGACGCGCTCAGGATCACTCGGCTAGGCTGACTGATGGAATGCTATGTTTCAATGCTGAAGGTGAGAGGGAGGGCAGGAGAGATCGAGTCGATCACGGAGAGAAGGAAAGGGGTAGAGTGCAATCTATTGAAAAAGCAGTGAATATGTTCTCTTTCTTTAACAGCGGATGGGGATGACAATGAGAAGCAGAATAAACCAAAGAGTAATGTTGTTACCGTTTATAACAACAGTGTAGATTATATTACAACAAAGAAAAATAGGTATAGTGGTAAGAAATAAAAATAGATTATTATTGTATCATTTGGGGAAAGAAAAGGCAAGACATATTACCAAGAAGCGTTTACACAATAACTATATTCTTTTGTTTCAGTGAAAGTAGTGCAGGGAAATGCTTACCGAAGAAATATGAAACATATTGAAATTGTTAATATTCAATTGCAGCGCAGATAGGTTAATAAGAATGTAAAGAGTATTGAAGAAACGCATAAAGAAGTGAATGTTATCATTGATACAGCAGGGTAGTGGGATTAAAAGGAATGCGTTAGGAAGTGGGGACTTCATAACTATTTATGTCATAAATCGTGGGTGAGCGTATGCGGTCCTTACAGAGATAGAGAAACGAATGCGAAGCAGATGAACAGGGTTAAGTGTTATCGGTGTGAAAGTAGGCAGTTCATTCGGTGACGCTTCATCAGCAATTGTTGATGGATGGTTAAGGCAAAAGCAGATATAGGAAAGGATTTTATTGGCAATGAACAAATTTGTAATATGGCGTCATACTTAGCAAGATAGTGTGTTGATATACTTGGTGTGAGTCATATAGCAAGCCAGTGCATTGGTATATTGGTTGACTGTAATATAACAAGCATGTGTGTTGAGAATAATTTTGCATCGTCGAATAGCAGCATAGTGTGTTGGTAATGTTGGGACAATCAATATAGCAAGATGTAGTGATAGATTGGCATACCATAATAGCAAACAAGTGTGTTGATAATTTGGGCATTCATATAGAAAGATAATGTGTTGGTAAGAATATGACACCTGTGATATAGCAAGGATTAGTGTGTTGGTTAGATTGGCAAATATTTATAAAGAGTTTGTGTGTTGGTAAGATTGGCCAGTATATAGAAAGCAATTGTTTGTTGGTAATACTTGGCACAGTCTATATGAAAGCAAGGTGTTGGTAAGATTGACAGTATATAGAAAGATAGGTGTGTTGGTAAGATTGGCCCAAACGATATAGAAGAATAGTGTGTTGGCTATATTCTCAGTGAAGAACAGGACAGGATGCATACTGTACTCAGAAGGGACAGTTTATTGGGAAAAAGAACTTCTTTTCCAATAATGGAAGCAGTAATGCGATTACAAGCAAGCTTTAGTTTTTTCAGAATAAGCATGATGACATTAGTTGGGAAGTAATTTGACTATCAAAAGATGGAATATTATCTTCATTTAAAAATAGTAAATATTTAGGTATTATTGAGGTAAATGATGTTATGTATATGACATAAATCATGTACATTTGTGAACACTCACCAAGAAAAGTGTTGAAACATTTAACTGTTCAAAAAGCACTGTATAAATCTTAATAGCTGATTGATTTGCTGTGTACATTTAAAGGATGTTTGTAGCCACTCTGTATACTATTACATCCATCTTTAAGTCATCGTTCTTTTTTCCAGGTGACAAACAAGGCAGGACTAACCACTATCAAGTCATCAGCTCCATTTGTGATTGACAGCTCTCCGCCATCACCCGGACATCTGTGGCACAGTGGTTCTAACACTACCGTAAATACGTTATCTGAAAGTTTTGCAGAATCCAGTTCACTTATTTTCTTTCTTTATTAAAACAAACAGCCATACAGACATATTTCTCATCAAGCATACACTTAAACACTTTATTGATTTTCATTGCCTTTTTGACAAGGGAGGCAACACAATTATCATTTGTGAAAACAGTACATAAGGCGTGATCAGTACAATTAGTTTTTTGTAAAAAAGAAAAGAAAAAAGGAAGCACCCATTCATATAATAAACTAACCATAAAATTGATTTCAATCCAATTACAAATAACGCACAGAGAAAGAAAATGTGCTGAAAAGCAGTAACAAATTCCGAATAGACCATCCATTGAGTTTACATGCGATCAATACCAAACTGTTTAATATTTCTTACTCGAAAATACATTGCTCTTTCTGAAATGACTCCATCACCATATTGATACAATTGTTGTTGATTTTGCCTTGCCTTATTTTCTGTGATTCTACAATAATTTAGATACAGTCTTCATTGCATGTTTATTTACAGACACCAAAATAGAAACAATAAATTATGCATGATTATACAGTTTTAAAAGGCTTTGCATTGAAACAAAAATTAACTTCATCAATACAGTGACCATGTAATTGAAATTGTGTGTAAAGCTCTAAGGCAGGAATAATTAATTACCTTCTCTTTCCATGAAAAGCTAAAGACAGAGCTTTTTATCTGAATCTAGCATGATTTAATATGTGCCATTTATCAGTATTATCTTCAGATATTTTTTCTGTCGACACATGTAAACGAAAAGATCCGATGTTTAGTTATACTCGTATGGGAATGCCAGTTTTGTTTCACAGAACAAGTAAGCCTGTCTTTAAATTCCGACAGGAGATTATAATCATTAATATTTCCTGAGACATCCACACAACCCAAGACCATGCTCTGATAACATTTTAATTTGACACGTCCATTTTTCTTTACCCAACTCCATCTGTATATTCATTACATTATATGAATGTCTACATAAACGTGTTTGTGGGAGTTTCGACATTTCTAACCAACAGTTGATGTACTTTACAAAGTTTCTTACGTATAACGGATATAGTTTATCTTCCTGTCTCTGCCCAGAGTACGGTACTAGATGAATGAACATGCACATAAAAAACCCGCTTCCTGGCAAATGTATGAAGAGTATGTAAGCAAATGTTCTAGTTGTGTGTCAAGTAATTTCCAAACAAAGAACAGTGAACAGACTTAAGCCTTGGGTATGTTTTTAGGATTTTTATCACACGTTTTCCCCCTTCCTAAAAGATCCTTGTCAGACAAAGTTTGGACTTAGCCTTGTTGAAAATATCATTCCTAAAAAGTGTTATTTTGACTTCAGAATTTGTTAAAATCATTTTTCATGCACTGACAAATGTCCACTCATTCTGAAAACAATCCACAGCTATTCCAGCACTACAGTAAATACGTTACATAAAAGTTTTGCAACAAAAAGTGTACTTGTTTCTTTCTCATCCAAATAATAATAATAATAATAATAATAATATATAATATAATAATAATAATAATAATAATAATAATAATAATAATAAATGGAATTTATATAGAGCTGTATCTTGCAAAGACAAATCAAAGCGCTTGCACTCAACTCATTCTTACTCAGTCATGCAACCAATAGCAAGTAATCGTTCTAACAAGTCCAAATGCACACACACACACACAAACACACACACACACAGATGTTATACACTTTGGCAGGCTGATGAAATTTTTGGGTGTTGAAAAGCAG
>CM054156.1:53234417-53267123 GCA_028751875.1 Rapana venosa
CCCCCTTTCCATACCCTTGGGCCTTTCCTGTCTTTTCGTCAATATCTTTTGTCCCCTCTCGGCCTCTGTACCCTTTTCCTCTTTGTCTCTTGGTTTCAGTCATTCCTTTTTTTCCCCTTCTCCAAAAAAAAATAAAAAAGAAGATTGGGTAAAGGTATAAAAAACTATGAAAATTTTTCTCAATTAATATAAGGAGCTCCCGAGACAACTCCACACCCTGTGATATCAAGGATTTTTCATAAAAGGATTACATTAAACTTTTTTAAAAAAAAAACTGCATTATCATCTGGTTTAAAAATACCTCCCTGTTTTTCTTCTGCTCGGAGTTATGGAAACATCGCCTCCTTCTGCACCCTGCGGGGGGTTAAGGACCACACTCTTCTACCGGGGCATTCTTATGTACCTTGCCGTGTTGATCTCACATTTTTGGTGTACTGTAATGCCTTTCTACGGACCTTTACTTTTTTTCAGGAAAATGTTATGAATTTTAATGGGGCCATCTGTAAACTTCGCCCTTCCTGGTCTATGTCAGAAACAAAAGTCTGCCTGGCGGGTGACCTTGTGACAGTACAGAGAACAATGGGGGTCCTGTGGCCACAAAAGAATGTGGGGTGATGTGCACTGTGCGAAAAACCCGGGGATTTTCTTTAGCACCCTTTCCCTTCTATGTCTATTCTTATTCTCTTTATTCTAATTGGCCTTGATGTAACAAAGAAGGAGGGGGGTTTAAAGCCACCCTTTTGGCATATACTACAATTCTATGATTATTATTTCTTTCCCTTTATTGATCTGTCCAAAAGGGTTCCTTTCCCGCCTTTCTGCTTGTATGAAAGGGCTGTGACATTATACTGTCCGTCAGTTTTTTTAAAAAAACCACAGCCCCTCATCTTTTCCTCCTTAGTGTGGAGTCCTTTTAATAACCCCACACCAACACTGCAGTCCGGGAAAAAAACCTTTACCAGGCCAACCCCCATGGTGTTGGAATAACCCGGGGCTTTTTTGGTTTTTACCCTTTCCCCTGTTGGTAAACAAGTGTGGTTCAGCTACAAAACAAAAAGCGGGGAAAACCCAAAGGGGTGTTTCTAGAATGTTTTTTGGCAAAAAATTACAAGGCAATTGTTTTTTGCCAATGGTGCCAAACAAACTTCGTTTTCTAAATGCCGGGTTGGGGAAACCCAAAATTTAGAAAGGGGGTTTTTTCCCCTGGATTTCCCCTGCTGTGGGCTCAGAGTCCCTCTGCTTCCCTCTGTCCCTGAGAAAGCTTAAAAGCACAAGGGGGAAAGGGAAGGGCACCCAAAAATTTATGGAAAAAGCCACTTCCAAATGTTTTTGGCCCTTTCTTTAGCCATTAAAAATACCCCCCATCAAAAAACACCCACACCCACACACACAACACACACGCTTTAATTTAAACCCTTTTAAAAAAAAACCAAAAAGTCCCAAAAACCGGGAAGAAGAATTAAACACAATAAAAAATGGTTTTTTTTTCGGAATGTTAAACAGTACAAAAAAAGAATAAATTTTTTTCTAAAAGCCCCAAAAAATAGGGCCCTATAAAACCCGAACTTCGAGAAAAATACTTTTTTAAAAGAAAACAATATAATACTTTAAAAAAAAAGAAAAAAAAAAATCTTCAAAAATTCCTAGTATCACATTTTCATGATGCCAAAAGACAAGATCCGGGGTAAAATTGTGGAAAAAATTTACACAAAAATTTTAAAAAAAAGCGAAGATGTGGATTAAAACATTTATAATCAAAATTTTAGCATTAAAAAGGACTTAACACTTAAAAACACTTTTTGTAAAAACCCCAAAAATTTTAAAAAAAAAAACCCAAAAAAACAGAGAAATCATAGAGAAAAGGGGGCCAAAAAAAAAACCCCCCCAAAAAAAAAAATTTTTAAAAAAATTAATACAAAAAATTATAAACAAAATTTTTCAATTGGAAATTTTTTACCGTAAATAGGTCTGGGGAACACTTTTCGTTTACGCTCCGTTAAAAATATTCCCAAAATTTTTTTTTTCCAACTTTGAGTATTTTTCAAAATTGTTTTTTTTTTTAAATTTTGAATTTTGCCATGTTTTTGCAACCCTCTACTTTTAATTGGATTTAAAACTTTTAATGGTGCAATCATTCCAACACACATTCCCCAATAAAGCCCTTATTATTATGTCCCCCCCCACCCCAAAAAAACCCCCCCCCCCTTTTCCCCCAAATATTTAATGATCAAATAAAATGGGCCCATAACCACCAAAAGGTTAATCAAACCCGCTTTGGAAAAATTTTTTTTTTTTAATGCTTGGGCACATTTTTTTTCCAACTAAAGCCAAAAAAGCTATAAATTTGGCTTTTCCACCAGCCTATACCCCTCTTTTAAACTTTTAGGCCTTTAGGGGAAGGAACAAAACCTCTAATGAACCCCTTTTAAACCTTTAATGCTTTTGATAAAACCCTTTAATGTTTTGAGGGAAAGGACCTTTTCGGTATTCTGAAATACTTTTCTCCAAACGTTTCAAAGTTCGGCCAACCAAGTTCCCCCATTAAATAAGGAAAACCCGGCAAGTCAGCCACCCTCATCATGTATAACCCCCCGTGACTTGTCACCACATTTTTCCCATCCCCACTAATTTTTAGATGTTTAAAATTTTTGGGGCCAGGTGAGAGTATCAGCCAATATCTCAACAAGTTAAAAAATTTCCCCCAAAATTAAAAATTTTTAAGACCCTCAGCCCCTTCCCCCCAAATTAAAAAAAAGGGGGAGGGGAACAACCCTTACCCAAAATGTTTTTTAAAACATTTCATTAAAATTCCCCTTTTTTTCAGGTCATCAGAGCTTTCTATTTACTGCTATGGATCCATTAACCCAGTACCCAAAAGTCGCATGGGGGGAAACCCCAAAAAGAAAAAAAAACCCAAAACATAGGAAATTGGAGAAGGGGCCACCCAAAAAAACCCCAAGCCCACAGAAAAAAAAGAAAGACCAAAAACAAAGCCAAAAATTGAAAACCGGATGGTCGAGGGCCGGGTTACCAACCCCCCGTGTTTCCATTTAACAACACCAGGGTGGAAGTGACAACACTACTGGAATTAAAACATTTTCTTTGCCCCCCATAGAACAAATCACCATTTTACATGGGAAAGCCCTCATTCTACCAGTGCGGAAAAATCAAAGAATAAGTATACTTTGCCGCTATAAAAAGGGGGGAATTGGACTAGGGGGAAATGAGAAGGCAGGATTTGGGGGCTTGACTGAAAAAGGCAACAAGATCGCAGTGGCAAAAAACATCACCAAAAATGAGTGGGATTTAATATCAAAAAGGAAATAGGGGGGGCAATACATTACACCGGCTTCCCCGCAGATTACAGCAACCGGTGTTGGGGACGCCCCCAAAAACAACCATCATACAAATTATTCCCATCATCTGACCATGGAAAGAAGTAAAAAATTTTAAAGATCTTTAAGAGACCATTTATGAAAAATACCAAAAAAAGAATCATTATCAAAACCAAGGGGAAATTTAACGCCCAAAATAGTCCTGACTTTACAACCAAAGGGCCGAACATTTAATTTGGAAGGAGAGCCAACGCAGGGGAACCCGCCCGGGTTTTCCCACCCCAGATTTTAACCAAACCCTTACCCCGCATAAAGGGGGAAAACCTGGGGGAAACCCAAAACCATTTTTTTCTTCAACCCTTTAAAAATCCGGGACAACAACCGAAAAGAATCAGGGGTTAAAGGGCCAAAAAAGTGCGGGGTTTTCAAAGGGTGAAAAAAACAAAAAGCCCCCCTTAAAGGGGAAAAACGAAAAAGGTCGAAACCCGAAACCACCCAAAACCCCCCCCAAACAATACATCAAAGACCTCCCAAAACTTTCCTTCCAGAAAGGGGGCTCGGCTGGGATTAAAAAAATTGGCCCCTGAATTTGCCCCCAAAAAAAGTACAAACACCGGCCCCCAAAAACGGGGGGGCCAAAAATTTTGAAGAAAGAAAGGGCCAAAAAGGGACTGTTTCATTGAGAGATGAAAAAGCATGGGGGAAAACTTAAAAAGGAAGCCCGAAGAAAACAAAACCACCAAACCTCTCAGTATTGGGCCCCCGGAAAATCCTCAAAAAACCATGTTTAACGGGGGCTAATGTCAAAAAAAAAATTTGAAAGACAAAAAGGGCCCACAAATGACACCCCCCATTTTTCCCGGGGGAAAAGGGAAAAGCCATGCAACATGGGAAACCCCAGACAGAAAAAACCCCAGCGGGACTCCCAAAAGTAGGGGGGAACCCACCAAGAAGACAGGAGAAATTTGGGGGAAAAAACGGGCCCCAAAGGGAGCAAACCCCAACCCCGAAAGGGGAAATTTTTACGCCATCCTATGAAAACACCTCACACCAGAGAGAAGCCAAATTTTTTTTAAATCAAACTCAAGAAGGGGAGAAACACCTTTTGGCAGTCTCAAAGGGGCCCGAAAAAAGGATATCCCAAACCTTAGGAAAAAACCCTTCAAACGAAGCTTGCCCCTCTGAAAAAAGGGGTTTCGAAGGACCAAACCGTGGGGCCCCGAAATTTTGGCTTCTACCCCTCCAATCCCCGAACTTCCCCTTTGAAAAATTAGGGGAGACCTCCAAAAAAAAGGGGGGGTGAAAAATCCTTTTTTAAAAAGGGAAAAATTAAAAGTTGACTTCCACTCTACCACTCCATTGGGGGCAGACCCCTAAACAACTTCGGTTTGCCATGACATTGCCCATGGGGGGGAATAACACAGAGCGCAAATCTTACGCCAATTTGGAACAAGTGGAGCATATGGATGGAGGTGACTCGAGAAAATAAGGTATTGTGAACAGCACAGCAACGCCACTGCAAAATTTTACATGAACGCCAACAACTGGGGGAGGTAACGTTTTTAAATACCGGCGCTAATCACAAAGGCCCGGGCGATCGACGACAGAAACAAAGCAAATCCAGGAAAAACCTTCAATGACAAAACCACCACCATAGGGAAAAAGTAAAGAGATCATTTCCCAACAAATAAACTCACAAACCCCCTAATTCAATACCCTGCGTAGGGAAAGGGAAAAACCTGGTATGACTGTGAAAAAGCAAAGCAAATCCAGTCTTTTTGAAACGCCATGAAAACTACTGGGAATCCGGAAAAACAAAAAGCCCAAACAAATTTGCAATCAAAAAACAGGGCGGGCAGTCCACAGGAACCCCCCTTCACCATCCCAAAAAAAAAGCTGACATGGTTCACCACGTCACCCCCCACAAACCCCTCCCAAAAAACAGTACTGCAGGGAAACCACCGAAGGTGGATAAAAGGGGGAAGACAGAAAAAGTCAGGTGGACAACATCAGAGAAGGGCCAGGAGAATGTCAGCACTAGCTAGACCCGGGGCCGAGAGGGAGGGAGGGTTTTACCAGGGAAATCGCTTTCGTGTCTTCCCCACGACCGCCAAGGTCAGGGGTTGTATGTGTTGTTTCCAAAATTTGCACAAAGACAACATTAATAACTTGTACTAAGTATTATGCCCTGAATCTTTTTTTGTTTTTGATTTCGATTGCATTTTAAAAAATTTCTTACTTACTGATTAAAGTTTTTTCTAAAATCAATAATGCACTAAAATTGCCTCTTTCCCCATGAAACACTGTAAAAATTTTTTGTTTTTGTTTGTACAAAAAATCCCTCATAGTCAGGAAAAAATTTATTTTAAAAAAAAGAATACATCCTTGTTTTTGTCGCCAAGAGAGTGAAATTGAATGAAATTTCATTTAATAAATTTTTTTTAAAAGGGCAGGGGCTTTTAGCAAACAGCTTTTTTAAACCACCCTCGGGGGAAAAAACAAAAAACATTTTTTTAAAACCCGCTAATAAACACTAAAAAACTTTTTTTCCAAAAAAAAAAAAGACAAAATATTTAATATAAAAAAATTAAAGGGATTTTGAAGTTGTTATTTAACTTAATTTTTACTAGCAAGATGCGGGATAAAAAAATTATATTAAAAGCAACCCATTTGGCCTGCCCAGGAAAAACAATTCACTATGACTTGATAAAAGGGACATGGAATCCATGAGGGGGTTTTTTTCTGTACAGGGACATGCCTGTAAACAAAGACATTCCAAAGAGTCAGACGTACCAATAATTCATACCAAGGGGGGAGGGGGATCCCCGTAAAGTTTGCCTTGGTTCGCACTCCCCTTTGTCTCCCTGAGGGGGTGTGCTGGAATTTGGGCTTTTCTTTTTTTTGTCAACAGGAAGTTTGAAAAATTATGGCATTTAATCTTTTTGTTTGTTTTTCCCCTAATGAACCATATGGGTACCCCAACCATCCTCCAACCATTTCCAAAAAAGCATCAAACTCACACAATAATGTCTTTATTTTGGAATCCATGCTTGGTCACTTTTTTGGAAAGATATTTTCTTTGTTGTCTTCAATAATCTAACCAACATGTCGTGTCACATGGCTATATGGCTTACTCTTTCAAAATGGGGGGGGGGGGGGGGACTTTCTTTAACAGCTCCTGCTTTTCTATGTGCTTTTACACACATGACCTCAGAAATCCATCTGGAGAGAGGAAAAGGGTTTTGTGTTAAATATTTTCAACAAAGATGCAAATTTTTTCCGGGGGCTTCACTACAACTACATTTTTGACAATAGAAAATTTTTTGGTGATAAGTTTTTTAAAAAAGCCCATTCACGGGGGGACATGGGGGGGGGAATGGGAAAAACACACATTAAAACTAAAAAAAAATCCCAGATTACATACACCCCAAAATGATTCCATCCCAAAGCATTCACCCATGGTTGATAAAATTTTTTCAGATTCACAAAAATTATTGCATAACGCTTTCACTCATTGGAATGGGGGAAAGGAGGGGGGTCGATAAAATAAACTGCATTTTGCTTTTTTTTTTCCTTTAAAAAAAAACCTTGAAACTGTTTGAGTCATACAAGGTTTCCAGTCCCCTTGGTTCAGTCATTTTGGCCCCTGGCTCAAACAAGCCGTTTCCGGGTTATCCCGTTCAATTTCCCCAAAAATCTACTTTCCCCTTTACAGCTTTCTCTCCTAAGAAAAAGTCCCTCCCCTTTTGTATACCCCTTTTTTCACACTGTCCCCTTTGCCAAAAAATATTCCATTGTCTTTATCCTTTTACTTCCAAGAAAAAAAAGTTAGTTACATGTCATTTTCCCTTTTACTTCACAAAGAAAAAAGTGTAGTCACATTGCCCATTATCCATTTTTACTTCAAAAGAGAAAAAAGTGTATTTTCACATTGCATTACCATTTTACTTCACAAAAAAAAAGGGTTAAATAATTATTTTTTTTTTTTTCCCTTTCCCTGCTTTTATCATCACGTTTTCCAAACCAAAAGCAAAATTTCACACCATCACCCACACACACTGCTGAAAAGAAGGCTTTGGGGTTTTTTTCACTTCCCCAAAACCCGCTGCGAAAAAATTTTCTGGGGGTTTTTTCACTTCCCCACACACAGCGCGTAAGAAGCTTTCTGGGGGTTTCACTTCTAAAACACACAGCTGCTTTTGGGAAGCTTTGGGGGTTTTTCACTTCCCACCAGCTACTGAAAATGCCTAAAACACATACCTAAATTTTTGAAAAAGTTTAAAGCCTGGCAAGCACAAACCTCGGGCCCTTGCACTCCAATCAACTGCGGGAGGGGGTGCCATCCCAAAATTTTAAAACAAAACGTGCCTTTGGCTTTGTTTTCACAGAGTTTCAAATCAAACATAATAAAAAGGCCCTTGAGTTAGGTTAATCATTTTTTTACCATTCGACTAGCCACTTGGTGGGGAATAACTGTGCTGACACATCAAATTTGGAACAACCTGACTTCCCAGTTTCCAAAATGTAAAGACGACTTTTCCCTTGTGTTGGCAAATTATTGCTTTTTTTTTCTTGCGTTTGCTCTTCATAAGTTTCAGTAAAATTTCGTTTAACAAAAATGTTTTTAAAAACCAAAAAAAAAAACAACCCTTAACACACGTTGAACGGGCTTGGAGTTGGCCATGAAAGTTTCATCTAATACAAAACAGATGTTTTGCGCTGGTGTTTTTAAATCAGGTGAACAGTAACAGGCCATAATTTCAGCTTTGGGAGCAAACCGTGGGACCCTTTCTTTGAGGTTTGGGTCCTACTTTTTGGGAAGCCTGTCCATGGTTAAGCCCTTGGGATACCTAAACCGAGGCCCAGTGCGAAACCATGCAGAACCTTCCACGGGTTAAATCCTTTTCGCTTTTCGAAGAGCGGGCCTTTGGGGGCCGGGGGGAACAGTGAAAAAAATTCAAAACCGCAAACACAGGGGGATGGATGTAAAAAGCACTGAGTGTTATTCCATTACCTCGATATAGAAAAAGTTCTGAGGCCCTTTTATTTGTTTCTTTACAAATTCAGGCTATATAAATTCCAAATTATTATTTTATAGTATGTATAGAAGAGTAGAGCGGTTTTAGTGTAGTATATTAGTATTAGTATTATTTTTAACATTACAAAAAAAATGCCACACACACATTCTTTAGCTTTTTTTCCAACAAAACTTTTTTGACAGCACCCCAAAACCCTTTTAGAATCTTTTTGACAAAACCACAAATCCTCTTTATAAACATTTTTTTTACTGCACCACAAACACCTCTTTATAAAAACATCTTTTTTTACAGCCCACAAACACCTCTTTAAAAATCTTGTTTGTACAAAACCCACAAACACCCTTTATAAACATCTTTTTTTGTACAATCTGAAACACCTCTTTAAAAAACAACATCTTGTTTGAAGCACCACAAACACCTTTATAAACAACACTTTTTTGTACAACACAAAATTTCCTCTAAAAATAATAATTTAAATTTTTATAAAATAATAAATGGAATTTTTTTTAGGTATTATCTTGTAATAAAAAAACAAACCAAACGCAGCATTCAAAAACACCCTACACACAACCCCCAATTTAACATTTTTAAAAAAAATTTAAAAACACACACACACACACCAAACCCCCGGGGCGGGGCGGGACGGGACGGGACATTCGGTGTGAGTGATGCCCATTTGCGCTCAATGATCCCTTGCCTGGGTTCAAAAAGTCGTTCAAGAGGGTTTTTTCCCCAGTGTGACTCCCTCCACGAAAAAAAAACTTTTGAAAGAGACAAAAAAGGATGCTTTTTCCCTTATTCTAAAAAAAAGAAATAAATAAAAAATAAATTAACACACACAATGAGAAAAAATTACAATAAATCAAACACAATCCATCAGGGGACTCACCTTTCTTTTAAATTTCTACACACATTTAAAAAACCCACTATATACAAGGGCATTTTTTGCTGTTAGCAATGAAATCCCCCACAACTCTACCCTTCCCTCTCTTTCCCCAAAACCGCCCCGACGCGCAGTGCACCACATGGAATGTGCCCTAATTTATGTTTGGAATAAAATCAACCCATCCAACATTTTAAAAAGACCACACAAAAAAAAAGCGGCAAACCAACAACTGGAATAAACAAGAACAAGAAAAAAACAACAAAGATAAAATCACTTCTTTTTCACCTCCCCTTTTTTTTTTTTTTTTTTTTTAATTTTTTTTTATATTTTTTTGTTTTTTATTTTTTTTTTTTTTTCCCTCTCCCTCCCACCCTCATATATCACCAACATCAATCATATCCCCTCACACACCACCCATCAACCCTCACACCATATCAATCAAAACATCTCATCATCACACATTTAATTATCATCATCCCCCACTTATTTCAACTGATCAAAAACCGACATTCTTCCCACCTTTTTTCAACTTCAAACACAAACCCCCTTCCTTTTCTTCCAATTCTCATTTTTCTCCCACTTTTACGGCCCCCCACTAGTTGGGGATGAGGGAAGAGCCGGGGCATTTTTTTTTCCAAGCCCTTTTTGTCAAAAGGGTGTTTTTAAGATCTAAAACAAAAGCAAAGTTTTTTTTTTGTTTTAACTTTCCCCTTTTAAATTTTCTTTTCCCTTTACGGGCTTTTCCCGGTCTTCCCCGGGAGATTTTTGGGAGAAAACCCCCGCGTTTAGGGGTTTTTTTAAATGCAAATTTTTTGGGTTAAAAAACAAAAGGGGCCCCCAGTTTTAAAATTGATCCCCAAACCCCAAACAGTTTCCATCTTTTTTAAATTTTATTTTTTAACATTGGGGAATTTTTGGTATTTTCTGGGTGTTTCCCCCTTTAAAGCTTTGGCTTTCATTCGATTTTTTAAAAGCCAACTTTCAAGGGGGGTTAGGTAAAAACCCATTTACTGGGGGGTTTTTTGAAAACCCGTTGCCCTTTTTAATTTTTTCCCTTTTTTTAAAGATTTTTTTACCTTTCTCTGGTTGCTGACGTTTACCCTTAGGGGGACCTTTTTGCGTGGGTTCTTTCATTTCCCCCTTTACCCCGCCCTTTAAACGTACCTCCCCCCTTTAGTTGTAAAGAGGAGGGAAGGAGTGGGGAATTTGGGGAAAAAAGGCCTTTACCCCCGTTGGGGTTAAGGTTTAACTCCTTTACCTTTTTTATTCCCTTTGAAAAAAAGTATGGGAAGGCTTTTACTACCCAAAGGGAAAAAAAAAATTAAATTTTTAAAGGGAAACCCTTGGGGCCTGGGGGGGCAGTAAAAGGAAAGGGGGTCCTGGGGCCCCTTTGGGGGAGCACGGGGGAAAAAAGGGAAAGCAACCGCCCCTCGGGGGGGGGTGGAATTCTCGGCCTCCTCCCTTTTAAAAACCTTTTGGTAGGGGGCCCTTTCCCTTTTTTAAATCTTCAGGGAAAAAAAATGGGGAAATTCCCCGCCTTTTAAATTTTTAAAATTATTATTTTTTAAACCCCAAACCCGTGATTTTGGGGGAAACAAAAAAACAAAAAAAGGGGTTTTCCGGGCCAACACAAATTGCAGTATGTGCAAAAATTAAATTAAAATTTAACACCTTTTTTCCTGGTGAAAAATTCTTTAAAAACTTCTACCGGGAAAAAAAGCAATCTTTCTTCCTTTCTCCACCCTTTTTCTTTCTCATTTCTTTTTTTTAAATTTTTCACTTCCCTCTTTTCCTTCTTTTTCTTTTCTTCTCTTTTTTAACCCCAAACCCCAAAAATTGATTTTTAACCATTACTAAACAAAATAGGAAACATTTTATTTTTTTTCAAAAATCCAAAAAGTTCATTTTTTTTCAGGCAAAAAGACAATTAACTTAAATTTACCACTTTTTTTTAAAAATGAAAAGAACATTATTCAAAATTTTAAAATGATTTAACCCCTTTTTAATAAGAGCAGCCCTTTTTTCCCTTTCCCTTTTTTTTTTAAAATTTCTCTTTCTCATCCTTCTCAAATCCTCCAACAAAATTTTTTCTCTCCCCTCTTCCTTTTTAAACAAAAAAAAATTTTCCTTTAAAAAACTTGAGAATACAGGAATTTTCAAAAAAAAAATTTTTTAAATCTTTTTTTTTCCACCGAAACCTTCTAACATCAAAAAAAAAAAGTTTTCAATCCTTTTTTTCAAGGGAGGAACTTTATAAACCGCTTTGTCTGCTTTTTATATCGGCTTGCAAAACCAGTATTTAAAAATTTTTTGGGGGTTTTCCCCAAATTTTTGTATCTTTTGTATAGGTGTGAGTCACAAAAAAGGGTGATTTTTACAGATTTTTTTAAGTATGAAAAAAAATGCACGGCACTTTTTTTGGAATTGGGGAAATAAAGCAAACCAGGTAGTTACGAGAAAGTTGGAAATAATCCAAATGAGGTTTCCTTATTCCTCAGTGTTGATCCCGGGGATGCTATTGCAGTGGGGAAGCAGCATACAACAAAGGGACTGAGGGTACCAGTTTTGCAAAAAAAAAAAAAGCATTACAAAATTTAAAACCCACCAAATTTGTTCAAAAACACACGGGTTTTGAGTAGAGGCTGTGTTTCACAAAAATTGGTTTTATTTCTTGGTCTTTGTAAGTGGGGCATGAATAAAGTTCGCATAGAAAAAAAAGAAGGAAAAAGAGTGATTTTTAATACCATTGCGGTCTGATATTCAGGGGCTGTTTTGCAAGGGGTTTTTTGGGCATCTGTGGGTTAGTTTTTAGGGATGATCAATGCTTAAGTATTTTGAAGCTCAAATAATTAAAATGCGTTTGTCAGCTGCCTTCTTTTTTTTTTTAATAAAAAACCCCTCTAGGATGTTTTTTCTATAGCAAAAAACGTGGGGGGAGAAGTGTGAGCCAATCTTCAGCATACCTGGGACCTCAAAAAGATGTATATCAGTTTTGAAAAGATTTTTTGGGACATGTGGATATATTTAGTAAAATTTGGGGACTGAAAAGTGCTTCATAACCCGTTTTTAGTGGTGCTGAGTCCACGTGATGTCACCAGGATATACATCCCCGGGGGGTGTGCTCTCCAGAATTTTATATTTCATATCAGGTTTGGGCCCGACTTCACTGAGAAAAAAAGAATGAATAAAACACAGGGAAAAAGGGGGATGAGGGGAAAGGGGGGTGGTGGAGAAAAGTGTTTTTTTTTATGTTTCCCCTTTAAATGAAATGTAAAAACGATCATTTGGCTGAGGGAAGGGCGTTTTTACCCTTCCCTAACAGAGGGATTTTTCTATTTTTTCCAAAAAGCGGGTTTTATAAAGGTATTTAGCCTTTTTGGGGTTTTTGCCAAAAAAAACAAGGGTGAAGGGAAAGAGTGGGATTATGGGTGATGGAAAAGGGCCCATTGTGTGTGAGAAGAGAAGAGAGAGAGAGAGAGGAGAGAGGAGAGGGTGTGTGGTGTGGGTGTGTGGTGTGTGTGTGTTGTGTGGTGTGTGTGTGTGTGTGTGTGGGGGTTTTGTCAAAGTCAAACTTTTATTTTCAATGGTCATTTAAATAAGTGCATTTGCATTTTTTTCTCAAGCCCTCTACTGAAAAAAAGGCAGAAGAAGATAATATAAATGAGGCATATAATAAAAAACCCCAAACCCAAAACAATGTAAAAAAAACAAACAAACAAGAAGGAAATAAATATGATACATGAAAAAAAAAGAAAACAAAAAAATTGGACAAAAATTAAACCTACAAAAACAAATAAAATAACAAATCTCCCGAAAGTGTATCCACCCTAATACAAAAAACAAGCAACAGAGACAAACCCAAAACAAAACAAACAAAAAAAAACAAACAAAATAAAAAAAACACCACCCAAAATGCCCCCCCCCCCCCCTTGCCACACACACAACATCATACACACAAAACCCCCCAACCAAAAAAACAACTGAACAAAAAAAAGATAACACAACCAGAACAACTACAACAAGCAAGCAAACAAACAAACAAACACATACGTAATCAGGGGTAATACGTAATTTCCCCTCTCTTGCAATCTCTCCACTGGCTGCCTGTGCCACAAAGAATAAACTATAAGATCAGTACTCTCTGTTACAAATGTCTCCAAAAAACAGCACCCCCTCTACCTCTGTGAGTGTCTCCACCTGTACACCCCTTCTCGTTCCCTTCGCTCTGCTGCAGATTTCTTATGCTTACAAACACCTAGATTCAGCCAGTTCACTGTTGGTTGTTGCTCTTTCTCTGTTTCTGCTCCATCGATTTGGAATGGCCTCCCTATCTCTCTTCGCCAAAGACCTTATGACACTTTTAAATCCGGCCTCAAGACATTTTGTTTCAAACCTAAAATTTCCTCTCCGTTTCATGTCATAGCTATCCCTGCTTTTCAACAGCCACAAATTCCATCACACTGCCAAAGTGTATAATGTTGTGTGGTGTGTGTGTGTGTGTGGTGTGTGTGTGTGTGTGTGTGTGTGTGGTGTGTGTGTTGTGTGTGTGTGTGCATTTTGACTTGTTAGAACTATTTTCTTGAGGGTAAGCGCTTTGATTTGTCTGTGCAAGACACAGCCCTATATAAATTCCATTATTTATTATTATTATTATTTTTTATTATTATTATTATTATTATATATAACAACAACAACGCTACAATAAAAAAAACTAAAACAAAAATAAGAGCCAAAACATAAAAAACCAATATAGAACTAACAAAAAGACAAAAAAAAAGTCCAAAATACCCCCTTGCCCTCCCCAAGAAAACCACGCTTAAACAAAGGGAAATCCCAAACAAACAAACAAAAAACAAAAACAAGCCAGAACTCCATCCCCACCACCACCAACAATAACAACAAGCAAATGGATATATAAACAAAGGAAACTGATGTATAGTTTACTTTTAAATAATTTAAACACTTACATACACTACTCACCCCCACCCATATCCCCTTCACCACATCAAGCGCTTTGATTTGTGTTTTGCAAGATATAGCCCTGTAAAAAATCCAAGTATTATTATTATTATTGTTGTTGTTATTATTATTATAATATACTCATATATAAAAGAAAACAAGAAACTACTAAACAGACATTGGATTCAGAGCCAAAAAGTAAAACAAAGACATCCATTCCCTCCCTCTCTCCTGGTCATAAACACACATGTACATGTGCTTTTTGATTTAAGGCAGAACTACGTTAATCCTTCCATCAAAGAATACATTCAGACAATATAAACCCGCCAAGCAATTCTAACATCAGCAATAACAATTTAAGTTATCTGATACAATGAAAAAGAAAATAAAACAGTGACAAAATAAAATAAACCAGCATTATTTTATGTAGCACACAAATGATAAAAGCCTCAAACAACAAGAAAGTAAAAATCCAAAACTGAACCAATTACACAACACAAAACGCACTCACACATAATATCCCAAACACACATGCACACACATGCCCCACACACACACAACACACACACACACACACCAGAGAGTACATGAAGAAGAGAAGAAGAGAGAGAGAGAGAGAGAGAGAGAGAGAGAGAGGAGAGAGAGAGAGAGAAGAGAGAGAGAGAGAGGACAATGACAATGACAATGAAAATGACAAACAAATTCTTTTTTTCGAGGATAATGAATAAGCACCCATGTGCTTTTTTACATCAGTCCCCGCCCTTAAGGGAAATTTAAATGTTTAATAAAAAAAAAATAAAGCCCATAGCAATACACTTACACAGCTTACGGAAAAAATACTACACAAAAATCCCCAAAAATCACCAAAGAGAGAGAAAGAAAAGAAAAGAAAAAAAAGTAGCAACAAGTAAGAAAAAAAAGCAGAACAGAAAACACAAAAAAAACCAAAAAATAGCAAGAACCCAAGAGCAAAACAAAAACGGCAACAACAAGGGGAGGGGGAACAACCAAATAGTCCCCCCTCAAAAAAGCAACAAACAACCCAAACCCAAACCAAAACAGAACCAAACAAAAAAAAAACCCACTGTAAAATAAATGAGAAAAAACCCACGTAAATATTTTTCTTTTTGGGGCTACAGAAAGAAACGGCAAAAGTTCTTTGTGCTTTTATGGAAGACAACAGCAATGGTAAACTACATGAAACAAATATGTAGAAGCAATTTGCATCCCCATGCACACGTACACACACACACACACACACACACACACACACACAGCCACAACACACACACATACCCACACGCGCGCGCACGCACTCACACCATGCATCAATGTCAACATAAAAATCTTTATGAATATCATGTATAGTCATAGAGAAGGACATCTGCATTTTGGAATTAGCTATACATAATTGGTACGCTCAAAGCAAGATATCAAAATAAAACATTCACTGAATCTCAAATACAGTCAATTTAGGGAGTAGAACTGAAAGATACTAATTGTAAATACGACGATTAAATCTATAAGCAAATAAAAAAAGGAGAGAGAGAGAGAGAGAGGGGAGAGAGAGAGAGAGAGAGAGAGAGAGAGAGGAGAGAGAGAGAGAGGAGCACAGTGCATTTTAAATCCATTGATTTTGAATATATTTTCAATTCATAAACACTATCACCTTTGGGGAACTCACTGTGATTAACTTTGGGTACATGTTAAGATCGCCCCTAGAGTCTTTTATAAAGAATAGGATAGTGGAAAATTCATTCTTAGAAGTCATTTTTCAATAACAAATAGCGATATGCAAGTAAAACATCACACTTAAACAAGAAGAGAGGGGGGGGGGGGGGGGGGGGGGGGGGGGGGGGGGGGGGTGGAAAATAATTTGGTATAATGCAAGGGGGGTTTATTTACTTTTTTTTCCAAACAGATAATTGTGGATTTTTATTTTTGATGCATCAAGTGGATCAAAAAAGACTTTGAAGATTGTTAATGATTGGTGTTGTCTAAATGATTTCAGGAATGGAGTTTCACAGCACAGAGCCTGAGTAAAGTAAGCTAGATTTGAACAAATCATTTTTGGGGTTTGGGCACATGGCTTTTCAGTATTTCTGGAATGATTCATTCGGAACTTGTCTTTTAAGGATGAGAGAAAAGCTCCTGTCATTATCTTAAACATCATGAGGCCTTTGTTAAAATCTTAGTCTTTGGTGTAGGGGAAGAATATTTAACTGAGTATATATAATCCACTTCTAGTAAGGTAGTCTTCTTCAGAAGAACCATTTTTAAGAGCACGTTTATACAGACTTAATAATGGTTTCATAGTGTTTGCACAAGCAGAATCCCACAGGGTTGAAGCAAAATCTATTGAAGATTGTATATAAGCTTGAAAGAATAGTTTTCTTGAATGAAAGTCAAGAAAATGTTTGATTTTAGTCAGTTGGTATATTTCTTTGAGACATTTATTTGCACAGATGGGATATGTGATGGTACCAGCTGAGATTTTCATCAATTGTTACTCCTAGAACTTTGTGGTGAGAGGCTTGTTCTATTGTTTCCTTTTCAATAGGGATTGTGGAAAATTTATGAGATAGATGTTGTCGCTTTTGTCTGGTAGTGATAGGTATGCATTTTGTTTTTTGGGGGTGTATAGACATGTGATTTAGTTCAGTCCGTTTGACAAGATCATCAGTGCTATTTTGCAATGTCTTTGCAAGAGAGTTAATGTCAGTATGGCTTGTATGTATGGTTGTGTTGTCAGCAATAAGTTTGCATTTAGATTTGATATGGAGAGGAAGGTCATTTATGTATAATGAAAAGAGAATTGGTCCTAAGATGGACCCCTTTGTGGTACTCCATAATGAATGGGTTTTAGTGTGGATTGGACGTAGCTATTGAAACACATTGTTGCCTGTTTGTAAGATAAGAAGCAAGAAGTTAAAGAGAAATTTGTAGAGATATTATATAAGTCTACTTTTTAATGAAAGTCTTCGGTCAATTGTATCAAATGCTTTTTTGAAATCTACAAATAATACTCCAAAAAATTTTATTGTCATTAATGTTTGACAGCCAATTGTCTACAAGACTAGTTAAGGGCCATAGGGCACGAGTGATTTTTTCTAAATCCAGACTGATTTGGGTGAAGTAAGTTGTTAATATCTATATGATGGACTATGTGTTTATTCATATTTTTTTTCCAAGGGTTTTGAAAAGGTAAGAAA
Source organism: Rapana venosa (assembly GCA_028751875.1). Classification (NCBI taxonomy): domain Eukaryota; kingdom Metazoa; phylum Mollusca; class Gastropoda; order Neogastropoda; family Muricidae; genus Rapana; species Rapana venosa. The sequence goes on from CM054156.1 coordinate 53,251,849, forward strand.
AAAATAGAGTTTGGGCCCTATAATTTGGGGGATCAGAAGTGTCTCCAGACTTGTGGATCGGAATCACCTTAGCAGTTTGAAGGCGTTGGGGAAATAGTTCTTATGAAGACAAAGGTTATAGATATGTGTCAGAGTGTCTGTAATAACTGGAGCGGAGAGTTTCAGTATTCTGCCATCATTCATCAAGACCACGCGTACTTGATTGTTTGAGGTGAGTCAGGTAATTGTAGACCTCAGAAACAGATATGAATGGTATGTGGAGTTTTAAATGGAAAAACCTTTCCTTGCGAATTGTTTTAGTTCATTGAGATCATTGGACTTCGATTTATCATTGTTAATTTGTTAGAAGAAATATTAATAAAGTGATTGTTTAGTTTTTCAGCAGAAATATCTTTAATTACGTTAGTTTTGGAAGACAATTGATTATTTTTTATTTGATTGATTGCCTTCCATACGTCTTTGAATTTTGTTTGGATGAAAGTAGATTTTGGGAAAATTTTTCCCTTTTCTCTCGCCGTTTTTTGTGAGTTTATGGCATTTCTTAATTTGTTTGCCTCCTCATAATATTTATGTTCTTTTAAGAAATCTCTAAGATAGCATGCTTCTTCTAGTTCCTTTGTAAACCAAGGTGGTTTGCGGACATGTTTGATCCTTATGGTTTTTAATGGGGCATGTTTGTTATAGATTTCAGTAAAAACTTTTATCCAGAACTCAATGGCCAGGTCTGGATCAGTAATATTGAATGTTTCCGAGAGCATGAACTGCTTAACTCTAGAAAGAAAAGCTGCTCATTTAAATTTTTGCAAAAGAAGGATGGTTATATTTTTCATGGCCAGAGAGAGAGAGAGAGAGAGAGAGAGAGAGGAGAGAGAGAGAGAGAGAGAGAAAGAGAGAGAGAAGAGAGAGAGAGGAGGGGAGGAGAGAAGAGGAGAAGAGAGAGAGAAAAAGAGAGAGAAGGAGAAAAAGTTGGTTTGAATGCAGGTGTGTCCTTATCACCAAGTAGTGAATGGACATTAAACAAAAAACAAAAAAAACACACACCAGATCCAAAGTGTGCTGGGTCGATATCATTTCATCATTTCTACCCATATGTAGATCAATACTTACACATGTACTCTATATGAATATATAAATTTGGGTCATATCAGATTTTAATGACAAGAATAACGTCAGTTACAAATTAATCCCCCCCCCCCCCCCCCCCCCCCCCACACACATTCTACATGCAGTATTATATTGATTTTAATTACCTTAAGCAAACATTTCAGGATGATAGGTAAGCCGATATAAATGTCTTAAGTTTACAAGTCGTTTTGTGAACTTTTATTCATGAAATATCTTTTTAGATGTGTTTTATACTGATCTTTGCTTTTAATACCTTTCAAATTTTCGGGGAGTTTATTCCATGTCACTGTCTGAATACAAGAGGCTCGATTTATATAGATTATTTCGGGTCTTGGAAATGGTAGCAAATGGTTGTGTCTATGTTGGTTAATTTTGAAAGCTTTTTCATAGGGATTTTTCGGACTCCGGCGGGCTCCTACCCAGAGTGAGTGTGCTGTGGGCTCAGTGGGAAGACTGGGACCACACAGTCGAGTTTCATCCACTTAACGGATGCGAGTTTGAGAGTGTTGCTCAAATTACCTGACCAACACTGCAGGTGTCTGTATCTCTCGGGCCGGTTGACGCCAGGGTATATGATAGTAAGCGTAGAGTACAACCCTGTCAAGTATCTCAAGGCATATGCACTTCCACAGCAGCATCATTACGTCATCCTCATTGTCATTGATATCATGCATTAAAAAAAAATTTTCCTCTGATTCGGTGGGTCCGGTTTCTCTGGTCTCCCTGGTGCCCTCAGATCGGTTTGCCCATACACTTCTGTGCCTGTGGTGAGTTTGTTTTTCAAAGCCTTTGGGGTTGGAGGTTCGCGGGGGACGGTCATTGGAGGGACGTTGTTGGTGGTTTGCCACCTGGGGTGGGCAACTCACCTCAGTCTGGCTCCGCCACTGAGCTAATACTGTCGTTATAGGGGCTTAGTAGGTGGTGTCCTGCGTATGTTAGCTCAGAACAGGCACCACTGAACACCACCAAAGTGACCCAGCAGCAGTGCAGGGCCCCTCTGGCTGGTGGCCCCACGCGGCCTGATAGTGATGGGCTCCCTGTGGACTTCCGACCCTGAGGATGAGACATAACAAATCTGGGTATGGCGGTGGCGGGGAGACTGGAATGAGCCGGAGTGGGAACAGTAGGACGGGGGTCGTCAGAAGATGAGGCAGCAAAAAATAAAAAATAAACAAAAATAAAAATTTTGAAAGCTTTGGTAATCTTCAGAGGTACATTTTGATTAACAACTTTTTGCATAAACACAGCTTTATTGAATAAAAGTCGGTTTCGAAATGTCAGGACATTTATTTGCTTTTGATCCTCAATTGTTAGGGTGCTTGTTTTTAACAACACAAGTTTCTTTAAAATATATAAACCATGAATGAATTTCAAGTTCTTTTCCACTGCAGGTATCTCAAATAGTTGAGGCATAGTCAATGATTGGTAAAATATGACCGCAAAAAATAGTTTTGAGAATGATTATTTAGAAAGTGTTTTATTTTGGATAATTGAAGTGTCCTGTGAGCTAGGCGTTTACCTAGAGACATTATGTGATCATTCAAAGTCATATTTTGTCAATGTTAACACTTAATATTTTAAGAGTCAACTTCTTCAACTATTACATTATCCAATAACATAGGTTGAAACCTATCCTTCATTTTTTGCCTTTTCTGTCTTGCTGATACATACATACACTTTGTTTTTTGTGCATTTAAGGACATATGGTTTAATTGAGTCCAAATAATCAATCTGTCAATACTATATTGAAGTTTGCGAGTTAACGTGCAGGAGTTGAATCCCCTACAAAAGAGAAGTGGTATCAGCAGCAAACATTTCCCAGCTACATTTAATAAAACAGGGTAAATCATTTACTAGACTGAAAAAAGAGTGGTTCCAATACTGGGCCTTGTGGTACCCCATATCTAATGGGTAGTAGTTCTGATGTTTGATTATTTACAGATACAAGCTGCTGCCTATTAGACAGAAAGTTTTCTAGTAGTTGGATAACTTCGGGTGGTAGCTTGTACAATTCTAATATGCACAATAACAAAGAAGGGTTGATCACATCAAATGCTTTTTCAAAGTCAACAAAGGTGAGTGGGTTATTTTTTGTGAGTGTGTGGTGTGTGTGTTGTGAGTGGTGTGTGTTGTTGTGTGTTTTTTGTTAAAGGGGTAGAGAACATTATCCTACAGGAAAAGACGTGGTGATACAATGACTGAAGCCTGAAATAGACATGTTTTAAGGTCACATTGAGTAATATCAGCTGCTGACATTGCTTTTCTTTTATTTTATTTTTAAATTTGCTTTGTAGGAGTAACATCAAGAGAAAAATTGCTATGCAAAAACTTTTCAGTTTGTAAACAGGCTTCATACCGGAATTAATTTGGGGGTCATGTAGTATCTTTTTAGAGTGCAGGTCAAAAAATATGTTGGTGATTTTCACAGATTTTTTAAGTATAAAAAAACGCACTGTACACTTGGTTTTGGGATTGAGGACATAGAGCAATATCAGGTAGTTACGAGAAAGTTGGAAATTATCATCAAATGAGAAATGCCTGTATTCCTAAAGCGTTGATCCCGCGCATGCATATTGCGGTAAGGAAGCTAGCAGATAACAAAGGACTGAAGGTTACAGTGTTTGCTGACATTTAAAAAAAATCAAACCTACCAAGTTGGTTCAAAATCACATGAGTTTTGAGTCTGATGCTACTCTTTTACAAAAAGTGCTTTTTATTTCTGTTGATGCCTTTGTAGGTGTGGTATGAATATAAGAGTCACATAGAAACACACAAAGAAAAGAATGATTTTTTAATACTGGTTATCACCAGCTGTCTTCTCTGACTAGGACCTAGACTAGAAATTTCCCTCAAACAAAACAAAGAACCTCACTTCTTGCTTTTGGCAACACACCACAATGCAATTCAAACCCAAAACTTCGGTAATACTCCATAAATGTAAAATACAGCCAAACCAACTTGTACTATATCCCCTAATTATAGTTGGTCCTGCTCAGTTCTCTCTCTCTCTCTCTCTCTCTCTCTCTCTCTCTCCTTCTCTCTCTCTCTCTCTCTCCTCTCTCCTCTCTCCTCTCTCTCTCTCTCTCCCTCTCTCTCTCTCCTTTTCTCTCTCTCTCTAGCCTCTTTTCGTCCCCCTCTCCCCCTCCTCTCTCTCCTTTCACCTCTTCTCTCTCCCCTCTCTCTCTATCTCTCTCTTCTTTTCTCTCTCTCTAGTTGTTTAGTGCACCCTTCATTGTTGTTAAATCCCTTGTTTATAAACAGAATTAGTTAGGGATAAAGCTGTTTTACTTCATATGTTTTTGAATCTTTTTACTCTGTATCGCTTTTGAAAGGAAGGGTCGAAATATCCAGCCATTGATGCATGCCCTCACTCACCAATTTTTTGCCCCCATCCTCACACAGTATTCATTTCAAATTGTTCAGTTTAATTTTCCAGCAGTCCACAGTTTTGCTACAATGTTTTGCAATGTTGTTTAATTCATTTTCTTTGTAACAATCAGGCTTTTCTTTTATCCTATTAAAGGGGAAAAATCATAGATTTAATGAAGCATTCATCAAAATTCTCATTTACCTGAAAATTTCGGATTTTTAACTCAGTGGAGTTGCAGGTCTATTTCACATCTGAATAAAATTGTGACTCGCTCTTTTGGTCATATTTTAAATAATATATTTGACAAGGACTGGAGAGGACTGGAGAAAGGCAGTTGACAAAGCTTCGAAGGTGCCCCAAAGGATTTGGAATCTGAGGGATAAGTGATGGTGATATTTGACAATACTGCCTCTTTCAGCATGTGGGTCTTTTTTGCCACCACATTCGTCATGAAAACTTGTCTAGGCATGGTGATACAAGAAACTACAAAAGCATACACTTAAAGTAAATGACAGTTAAAGGAAAGTAACCAGGAATTCCAGTAACTCCTCGCCCACTACAGCCTCTCTCCCACAAAACTTATAAATCTCGGTGATTTCAACTTCCATTTCGGCAACCAATCTTCTCCAGATGTCAAAAGTCTTTCTCTTTCTCTGTCCAACCATTCTCTCTCCCAACTGGTAAACGAAACAACGCACAGATCTGGTCATATTTTAGATTGGCTGATTACTAATGCTTCAATTAATCTTGCCATATCTGTTTCTGTCACAGACGAACTGCATTCTGATCATTCCGCCATTCTTTTCCACCTCAACATCACAAAATCTGTCAGAAAGAAGAAATATGTTGCTTGTTGCAATCTTAAGGCCTTAGCCATTCGTACCTTCTCTTCACAACTTCCGTAATGTTTTTCACAAACCTCTGACCACACTGACCTCACTGATTACTATAACACTGTTCTCCGCCAATTGCTTGATGAGCATGCCCCTCCTACTGACCATCTCCTACCTGACAGACCCTGTGTGCCATGGTATACCCAAGATATCTTGATAGCAAAGCGCAAACGCCGGCAACTAGAAGGGTTGTGGCGGAAGTCAAAAACCGAAATCAACAAACAGCTTTTTCCGAAAACAAATAAACAAAGTCAAACTCTTAATCCATTCAGCAAAGACAAACTACTACTCTTCCCAAGTTATCTGTGCTACATCCATAAAATCTCTTTTTTCCCTCACCTCAAATCTTGGATCTGCAAAACAACTCCTTTGCCTACCCCCACAGCCTGTCTGAACTTCCATCCACTTTTCTGCCTTCTTTTCAGACAAAGTCCGCAAATTATCCCTCAGATTGGATCAGACTCAAGTCCAGCCTGGGCTTCCTTCTTTCCTTTCTTCTTTGCGTTGCGTGAGTTATGTTGTGAGGCCAGATCTTCTGAGGAATTCACAGTTTCCTGCCGGTCATCCACTGTACCGTACAGTTTCTGCTCCAGAGGCAAGGGGCTCAGGCCACACTTCCAGCCTTAGCGTCTGGAGAGTCCTGCAGTCTTGTAGGATGTGGGCCGTATCCTGCTCTTCTTCTCCACAAGGGCACATAGCAGATGGTGCAATTTTCAATTTTCTGTGGATGTGTTTATTCAGCCTGTTGTGCCTGTGCGTAGTCTGAAAATTGTCGTGAAAGCTTGTGATAAGGGTCTGGTTTGAGTGGTGATCTGAAGAGAGATTTGATGATGGTTTCATCTCCATTAGGTTGAAAGGATTGTTTTCTTGCTCCTCTCTGGCCCCTAATTTGGCCATCTTGTCTGCTTGTTCATTTCCCTTTTAAAGCCGCTGTGGGAGAGGATCCCTGGAGCCTTATGCGTAAGGCGTTAAGACTGTGCAACGCCTTCTCCAGATCTTTCAGTTGTCCTGCATTATAGGACTGCAGCACAGAGAGTGCGTTGGTCAGGAAGACGACTTGGGTGTTGTTGTCCACTCTGCTGTTGATGACATTTGCTGCATGGATCAGGGCTTCTACTTCAGCCTTGTAGTTAGTACAATGCAGGCCTGTTGGAATAGTTTCAGCCTGCCATTCTCCACTAGGGTACTGAATGTAGACCTCTGCACCTCCACACTTGACAGCATCAGTTGCTGATCCATCAGTGTATATGTGAATCCAGCTTTCTTGGGGGTATCTTTCTTCCAACATGGCTAGTGTGAGAGTCTTTTTCACAATTTTGCTCCGCTCATTTTTTGTTGTTATGTGGGGGAGGGAGGTGTTTACTTTGGTATCAGTTCTTCTTTCTTCCCATGGTGGTGTGTCAAGAGAGAAAGAGAGGATCGACCATGATCTGAAGCTTTGCTTGGTATTTTCATACTAGGCCTCTAGTTTCAAGGGCAAAGCTAGATCACTTTAGCCTGCCTGAGGATAGTTGTTTTATCCTTGTCTTCTTTGGGGTAATCTGTAGTGCACTCATATTTCTTTGATTGTATCAGGGCCTTCTGTTCTCTTCTTGTAGATAGGGAGGAATGCATCACTTCTTTCATTTTGTTGTTTGGTGTAGACTTCATTGCCCTGTGATATTCTTATGCTTGATTTTGGACCTGTCAAGAGTTGATGGTGAGTCTTGGCAGCTGTCATCTAAGAGTAGATCCATATTCAAGGTGAGGTCTTACTGCGCCTTGGTAGACTGTCTTCAGTAATTTTGCGTTTGCTCCCCAGTTGTTCCCGGGCAGTTTCCGCATGATGTTTAGTTTTCTTTGGCTTGTTTTCTGCTTCATTATATGGGTTTTCCATGTCATTCACTTGTCAAAAGTGACTCCAGGTGGGGTTTGATGATACTCAATTTTAGCGTAGTGTTTCCAAGGGTAAGTTTACCAGGTTGCTTTGGGTGAGAGCGTGAACAGAGTAGCTGTGGGCTTCTCCTTGTTGATTGTTACGCACCAGCTTTCAGCCCATGTTTGCAACACTCTCCAGGGCAAGTTGCATTCATAGGTTGCTGTTGTTGCATGCTCTTCGTTGCTCCAGAGTACCAGGTCGTCTGCATAAAGCGTGGCATGGACACCTCTTGGTAGTTCTGCGACCACATCGTTGATGAAGAGGATGAACAAAGGGGGTGAGAGCACACCTCCCTGGGGAACACCCTGCCTCAGCCACAGTGGCCATCCACCGACACTCTGGCTCTTGGGTTGTGCAGGTAAGATTTGGTCCACTGGTACATGTTGCCTTGGATGCCATTTCGCAGGAGTTTCACAAGGAGGCCGTCTTTCCAGACCTTGTCAAAGGCCTTCTGTAAATCAATAAAGACCACCAGTGTGACATTCTGAGACTGGAAAGAATCCTCTATAACTTGAGACAGGTGAGTTGTTTGATGATCTGTACTTCTGTACTGTCTGAATCCAGCCTGTTCAAGTGCCACGATGCCCTAAGACTCCAGATAAAGCTGTAGGCGCTGGTTTACAATATGCTCCATGGTCTTACAGACACAACTAGTAAGGCTGATAGGACGGTAGCTTGCAGGTTTGCCTTTGTTCTTGCCTCTTTTAAGGATGGGAATCATTGTAGCTTCCTTCCAGCACTGCGGAACCTGCCCCTCTTTCCAGCTGAGGTTGAATATGTCCAAAAGAGTTTGGAGCGATGAGTTGCCTAAATGTTGTAACATCTCGTTTGTGATGTTATCAGGGCCAGGAGATTTCATTTTCCTCAACTTCTGGATGGCTTGTTTCAGTTCGGCCATGGAGAGGTCTTGTTTCATGGCATCATGTGTAGGGCGATTTTCTGCTAATCTGTCCTTTTTCTCTGTTCTTACTTCCTTCTGTAAGTGCTTGGGAATGGTGGTGTTGCTTTCTTCTGCGTAGGTGCTTGCAAGGTGTTTGCAGCTGCCTTTCCTGTTAGCATCTGTTCATCTTCCTCTAGGGTGATCTTCTGTCCCTTGGTACCTTCATCATTCATTGCCTTTATTAGACTGTAGACTTTGGCGGTATCCTTCTCCATATTTAAACTTGCCATCTTTTCCCTTCCAGCCTGCACGCTTGTTCTCTATCTTTGTTCTTAGGTGTTTGGTGGCACATTCTTTCAGCTTGATGTTATTTTCTTGGCTCGGCTGTGTCTCAGCTTTCTCTCTGGCTTCATTAAGAGCATCATGAGTCCGCTGCAGCGCTTCAGACCAGTATGGCTTGTGTCTTTCCTTGCTCCCCTTGGTATGCACTCCTTAGCCGCTTGAAGATGCTGTTGTTAAACTCTTCACAACTTTGTTGATGTTCCTTCCCTCTGTCTTGATGTTTATTGTCAGCTCGTTCGTTCTAATGCTGAAGAGAGCCCATGTCCCTTTCTTGTAGTTCCATCGTGGGTGTTGGGCATGTCCAGGCATTTCAACACCACTAATGGTGAGGATAACTGGGCGATGGTCACTTCCACCTAGTTGATGTTCTACCTTTCTGCTGATCTTTCTGTGGATGTCATCAGTGCAGAAAGCCAGGTCCGGTGTGGTGGTTGTATGCCAGCAGCGGGAGTAGAAGGTCGGTGGATCAGTGGGATCATTGACAAGGATTAGGTGGTGTTCATCTTGCCAGTTCTTTACTTTTTCTCCTCGTGAGTCCAAGGTATTGTATCCCCAGCTCTGGGACCGGCTGCTGAAGTCATCAGTGATGAGGAAGTCTCTGTCGGGGACCTGGATGCTGTCCAGTGCTACAGCTTGTCGTCAGGGCAATAATAGTTGAGGATGTTGAGGATGCTGTTTGAGGTGGACACCTTGACTTGAAGATATTCTGATTCTTTCATATATCTAGTTGTTTCACTAGCATTTAGATTGTTTCTAACCAGTGTTAGCACTCCTCCTTTCCCTTTTCCCTTGACGTCACTCCTGAACCCCTGATAGCCTCTAATCTTGAAAGTCTTCCCTTCCTGCATGGTTTCGTGAATGCAGCAGATGCTTATGTTGTTCTCATGTAGGAAACTGTTGGAGATCTTCCCTCTTGGTTAAACCCCTTCTGGGATTCCATTGCAAGATGTTGATTGAGGGGGCTCTTTCTTTGGCTGGCCAGTCGCTGTCCTTGCTCGCCTCTGACTCCACAGACGGACGAAGGGACCTCCAGTTGCTTTGGGTGGGTTTCCTTTGAGGCCTGGAACCCGGCGCTGCACCTGCCTGGCGGATCCCCACAGGGCGAGCACCATTCCAATGATCTGGTCTCAAACATCATTTAAGGCTATAATACATGGTGTCGTGTTTTGGTTGGAGCGCCTGACGGCCCGACACCTCTGATTTCAGCTCCTTTGGGACATGACAGGGTTTCCTCCTGGTGTTCTCGAGTTTTCCTTCTCCATGCATGGGTTGAAATCAGAGTTATCTGCTCTTCTAGGTAATTTTGTCAGCAAACAGGCTCCACCTACCTACCTGGTATCCGCCAGGCGCTCGGTCTTCCCAAAAGCAGGTCTTTGCGAAAACAGGGGAAACCAACGGGTAGGTGCCTGCTGTGGAAAGTTGCGATAGGAGAGGTTATGCAGCACCCTTCTGAAGGGTACCCCTCTTGCCTGGCAAGCCAAACAAGAGGTTGCAGCTTCACTATCCCCGGGTAGGAGAGGTCTAGAGTGGATGCTCAGAAATGCACATACTTCCCTTCACAGGTGGGACATCCAGCACCAGACCCTGTGGTCCCCCGCCTGCGCCTCCTGATCCCCAGTTCACTGGCACTCCTCTCTTTTTCTTCCATCCCACAAGTGAAAAAGAAATCATGACAATTCTGAAGGAAATGACTATAAAATCATGCGACCTTGATCCCATACTTGCTCCTGTTCTCTCACAATGCCTTCCACAACTGGTACCTATTATCACTAAAATAGTAAACTCATCTCTTCTGTCAGGAAATTTTCCATCAGCCCTAAAAACCGCAATAGTCACACCTCTACTAAAATAGCACGACCTTGATCCCAACATTCTGAAGAATTATAGACCTGTCTCAAACTTACCCTTTGTTCTAAAGCACTAGAAAAAGTCGTTCTCAAACAGCTCAACAGTCACCTTCATTCCAATGATCTCCTTCCCCCTTTTCAATATGCATATCGCCCCAGACATAGCAATGAAACCACCCAAGTCAACACTTAAGATACACTTCTTGCTTCTGATGCAGGAAAAATCTCCCTCCTCACTCTTCTTGACTTATCTGTAGCCTTTGACACTATAGATCAATCAATTCTTCTTTCTCGCCTCCAAAATACGTTTAGTATTGATGGCACAGCTCTCACCTGGTCTACTTTATACCTCACAGACCGATTCCAGAAAGTTATTATAAACAAAATTCAATCAAAACCTGTCAAAATAAAAGATGGAGTCCCACAGGGATTAGTCCTGGGCCCTGTTCTCTTTACTCTATACACTGCTCCACTCCCACATATAATAAATAACCACCATATTGATCATCATTTCTATACCGATGATACTCAGCTTCAGTGCAGTGATACTGTTGAAAACTTGCTTTTCCGCCCTGACAAATACGTCCTACTGCCTTCAAGATATTCAAAACTGGATGACTCAGAACAAGTTACAACTTAATGCTGATAAAACCGAAACCATCTCATAGGGACCGAGCATAAACTTTCCTCCATCACAAAACTTCAATAGAATTCGGCAATACATCAGTTCCTTTGCCCAACTCTGTGAAGTATTAAGGAGTAGTTCTTGACAACACACTCTTCTTTTTCTTCTTCTTCCTTTTTTGTCATGGTTCTCCCAGGGGAGGTTTGACATTGAGGAGCCTTCTCCATCTCTCTCTGTTTTGAGCTTCCTCCTTATTTATGCCCCTTTCTCTAAGATCATCTGCCATACAGGCAGCCCAGGTTTTGCTAGATCTTCCCTTTGGTCTCTTTCCATCCACTACGAAGTTCATTGCTCTTTTGATGATGTGGTGGTCTGATTTCCGTTGAACGTGCCCAAACCAGCGCAGTCTATTGGTACTAGCTACAGACTTCAGATCATCAACTTCGCACATTCTCCATACTTCTTCATTCGTGATCCTGTCTTCCCATTTGATCTTTGTCATGTAGCGTAGCATTGGGTTTTCACAGCTTTTTCACAGCTCTTCAACAAACGTTCCACGGTTTTTGTGAAAACCCACGTCTCTGAACCATACAGGAGAACAGGTCTGATGCAGGCCTTATATATCAGACAGCATCTCTCCAGTGGGATTTTCTGATTTCCGAGCAGAATTGTCAATGCTTTCCATTTCTTCCAAGTACTTGCAATCCTGGTTCTGACAGCTAATTTAGATTTTGTTTGTTAGCAGAATTCGTCTACCACTTCTATCTTCCCTTGTTCAAATTCTAGCTCCTCCTTTCCTGCATCGGTGTTGTCTTTACCCTTCTTATTCATAAAACTGGGGCAGACAATTACTCCGTCCCCCTTCTCAGACTTTTGAGCTTTGAGCATTTTTTGTGACACCAATATTGACATTTGGAGCATTTGATCGAACTGTTCCCTACTCCTTTGTGGCAGACACCACATGGGTATTTGCCTTGCTCTCTATGTGTTCTGCGGTCTTTTCCAACTGTCATTGCTTTGGTCTTGACAACACACTCTCTATGAAAAAATTCATCACCCAGACCTTCCAGTCTTGCTACTATCAATTAAGGCGCATAGGCGCGATTGGCAAGTCTATGTCCGCTGACGCAACTTCCAAGCTTGTCACATCTCTCATTCTTTCACATTTAGACTACTGTAATTCTCTTTTGGTTGGCCTACCAGCATCATCCATCCACTCTCTTCAACGCATACAAAGCTCTGCAGCTCAACTGGTCCTGAGAAAGAGAAAATCTGAACACATCACTCCTCTTCTGCAATCTCTTCACTGGCTGCCTGTCTCACAAAGACTGAAGTATAAGATCAATACCCTCTGTTTCAAATGTCTCCACAAATCTGCAATCTTATCTTTGTAACTGTCTTTACCTGTACACTACATCCCGTTACCTTCGTTCAGCCGCAGATACTTTGTGCTTTCGAACACCAAGATTCAAACAAACCACTGTTGGCTGTCGCTCTATCTCTGTTTCTGGTCCATCCACGTGGAATGACCTCCCTCTTTCACTTCGCCAAAAGCCTTCATTTGATACCTTCAAATCCAGCCTCAAAACACCTTATTTTCTACCTGAGACTTTCCCCTCATATCTGTCCCTAATTTTCAACAGCATCCTTCACCTCCTAAGTGTGTGTGTTTGTGTGTGTGTGTGTGTGTGTGTGTGTGTGTGTTGTGTGTGTGTGTGTGTGTGTGTGTTGTGTGTGTGTGTGTGTGTGTGTGTGCGTGCATACGTGCGTGCGTGCGCGGAGATGGATTTGAAATATGTTGTTCATTATGTTTAAGGAGAGTTGCATGCGTGTAAATGATGTGAGTACAAGCGCTTGGATTTGTTTGTTTTTACAAGATTCAGCGCTAAATAAGTTATATATTATTATTATTATTATTATTATTTTATTATTATTATTATTATTATCATTATTATTATTATTATTATTATTATTATTATTATTATTATCATCATCATTATTTTTATTAACTCAATTGAAAGAAGACTAATCCGAACACATCACTCCTCTTCTGCGATCTCTTCACTGGCTGCCAGTCTCACAAAGACTGAAGTATAAGATCAATACCTTCTGTTTCAAATGTCTCCACAAATCTGCACCCTCTTATCTCTGTAACTGTCTTCACCTGTACACTCCATCCCTTCCCTTCGTTCAGCCGCAGATACTTTGTGCTTTCGAACACCCAGATTCAAACATACCACTGTTGGCTGTCGATCTTTTTCTGTTTCTGGTCCGTCCACGTGGAATGACCTCCCTCTTTCACTTCGCCAAAAGACCTTCACTTGATACTTTCAAATCCAGCCTCAAAACACACTTATTTCCTACCTGACACTTTTCCCTCTTATCCGTCTCTACTTTTTCAACAGCATCCTTCATCTCCTAATTGTGCTCGCGGTGTGTGTGTGTGTGTGTGTGTGTGTGTGTGTGTGTGTGTGTGTGTGTGTGTGTGTGGTTGTGTGTGTGTGTGTGTGTGTGTGTGTGTGTGTACATACACGTGCATAAATTTGAAATATGTTCTTTATTATATTTGAGGAAAGTTGCATGCGCGTAAATGATTTGAGTGCAAGCGCTTGGATTTGTTTGTTTTACAAGATTCGGCGCTATATAAATTCCATATATTTTTATTATTATTATTATTATTAATTCACTTAGCATAAGGAGAACAGGATTGGGTTTTTTGTGTTCCAATCTATGGCTACGACTCAGTGTTTTGAGGAGCAGTAAGTGTCGTATTTATGGCTGCATCACAGTGGCAAAAGAAGAAAAAGGGAGGCATTATCTATTCATGATCTAATCTGTATAAGGGTTAGATTTATGTTTGTCATCAATGATGGTGCCTACGTATCGTGTCTTTTGGTTTTGTATCCTTGGATAAAGCTCTGAGGTTCCCCCCCATTGGTGAGACTTCTGCATATGCCACCTTTTATCCCCCAGCCTTATAGGTACCTGCATTCCATCTTTTGGGATGGTGTCTATTTTATTCATTTATTATTTATGCGTTCTTTTGTTTCGAGGATAATGGACTAAGCACCCATGTGCTTTTCTACATCCAGTCCCCGTACGTATGCGGTTTTGTAAATGTTGTCATCTGTTCTCACCAGCACACAATGGCGTACTCTTTTTGGTGTCTCAACACGACACCTGTTTGTATGCGTTTTAAAAAACAACAACAAGTTTTGTCATCAATTCCTACCAAAATAGCGTACTCTTTCCAAAGGTGGAGCGGGTTTTTAACTGTGTGCAAGAATCCTATGTGCACTCGCACACAGGGCCTTTATTTTGTAGTCTCATTCGAAGGAGCGTGACATTCAGTTCGATTTTCTTATCAAACTGGGAAAAAGTGTGAGACAGGGAATTGGATCCAGAATTTGACATTGACGGTTTATTTGTTAGGCAGGCGAGTATCTTAACATTTAAGTCCAGGTAATTCAGTTTACACAAGAAGGAACAGTCCTTCACTGGTTAAGTATATGGGAAGTAGTGAGATAGATCCCCACGAGCAGAGTCATCAGAATCTTATATCATTGGGGTAAGAGCAGAGCCAGTACAACTGTTGGTTTAAAGAGTGAAAAGGGTAAGGAAAAGAACAGTGCCTTTGGGAGAACCAGTAGAAATGGACTTTATGAAGAAAATGCCCCTTGAAATCAGACAAACTGTGTTTGCCTTGACAAAAAGGTCATGATCTGTCTGACTGTATGTGAAGCAATAGAAGTGGACTTAATGAATAAAATGCCCCTTGAAATCAGACAAACTGTGTTTGCCTTGGCAAAAAGCTCATAATCTCCAGTGTATGTGAAGCAGTAGAAGTGGACTTTATGAAGAAAATGCCCTTTGAAATCGGACAAACTGTGTTTGCTTTGTCAAAAAGCTAGTAATTGGTATGACTGCCTGTGACGTCATACCGACTGTCAGTCTGTTTAAAGCAGCTGTTTCTTCTTTGTTCATAGCTGCACATAGAACTGACAGTCAGGACACAATGCCCTACAAACCAACAGGTTTCAGCAATGGCCTGTAAGGACCACGTCCTACAGGATAATAGTCATGGTTTTAACGAGATCATGGAAGGACAGTCTTAAAGGACCATGTCTTACAGGATAATAGACATGGTTTTAACAAGATCATGAAAGGACCATGTCATACAGGATAATAGTCATGGTTTTAACGAGATTCTGTAAGGACCATGTCTTACAGGATAATAGTCATGGTTTTAACGAGTCATGAAAGGGCAGTTTAAAA
>CM054156.1:53267623-53312332 GCA_028751875.1 Rapana venosa
TTGAACAAAGCGCAAACCCCAACAAAGGGTTTGGCGGAAGTCAAAAACCGAAATCAACAAACAGCTTTTTCCGAAAACAAATAAACAAAGTCAAACTCTTAATCCATTCAGCAAAGACAAACTACTACTCTTCCTAAGTTATCTGTGCTACATCCATAAAATCTCTTTTTTCCCTCACCTCAAATCTCCTTGGATCTGCAAAAACAACTCCTTTGCCTACCACCCACAGCCTGTCTGAACTTCCATCCATCTTTTCTGCCTTCTTTTCAGACAAAGTCCGCAAATTATGCTCCAGATTGGATCAGACTCAAGTCCAGCCTGGGCCTCCTTCTTTCCTTTCTTCATTGCGTTGCGTGAGTTATGTTGTGAGGCCAGATCTTCTGAGGAATTCAGCAGTTTCCTGCCGGTCATCCACTGTACCGTACAGTTTCTGCTCCAGAGGCAAGGGCTCAGGCCACACTTCCAGCCTTAGCGTCTGGAGAGTCCTGCAGTCTTGTAGGATGTGGGCCGTATCCTGCTCTTCTTCTCCACAAGGGCACATAGCAGATGGTGCAATTTTCAATTTTCTGTGGAGGTGTTTATTCAGCCTGTTGTGCCCTGTGCGTAGTCTGAAAATTGTCGTGAAAGCTTGTGATAAGGGTCTGGTTTGAGTGGTGATCTGAAGAGAGATTTGATGATGGTTTTCATCTCCATTAGGTTGAAAGGATTGTTTTCTTGCTCCTCTCTGGCCCCTAATTTGGCCATCTTGTCTGCTTGTTCATTTCCTTTAATGCCGCTGTGGGAGAGGATCCACTGGAGCCTTATGCGTAAGGCGTTAAGACTGTGCAACGCCTTCTCCAGATCTTTCAGTTGTCCTGCATTATAGGACTGCAGCACAGAGAGTGCGTTGGTCAGGAAGACGACTTGGGTGTTGTTGTCCACTCTGCTGTTGATGACATTTGCTGCATGGATCAGGGCTTCTACTTCAGCCTTGTAGTTAGTACAATGCAGGCCTGTTGGAATAGTTTCAGCCTGCCATTCTCCACTAGGGTACTGAATGTAGACCTCTGCACCTCCACACTTGACAGCATCAGTTGCTGATCCATCAGTGTATATGTGAATCCAGCTTTCTTGGGGGTATCTTTCTTCCAACATGGCTAGTGTGAGAGTCTTTTTCACAATTTTGCTCCGCTCATTTTTTGTTGTTATGTGGGGGAGGGAGGTGTTTACTTTGGTATCAGTTCTTCTTTCTTCCCA
The DNA here is from genome assembly GCA_028751875.1 of Rapana venosa. Classification (NCBI taxonomy): domain Eukaryota; kingdom Metazoa; phylum Mollusca; class Gastropoda; order Neogastropoda; family Muricidae; genus Rapana; species Rapana venosa. Next base: position 53,268,860 of record CM054156.1, read on the forward strand.
TGGTGGTGTGTCAAGAGAGAAAGAGAGAGGATCGACATGATCTGGAAGCTTTGCTTGGTATTTTCATACTAGGCCTCTAGTTTCAAGGGCAAAGCTAGATCACTTTAGCCTGCCTGAGGATAGTTGTTTTATCCTTGTCTTCATTGGGGTAATCTGTAGTGCACTCATATTTCTTTGATTGTATCAGGGCCTTCTGTTCTCTTCTTGTAGATAGGGGAGGAATGCCCAGTCACTTCTTTCATTTTGTTGATTGGTGTAGACTTCATTGCCCCTGTGATGATTCTTAGTGCTTGATTTTGGACCTTGTCAAGAGTTTGATGGTGAGTCTTGGCAGCTGTCATCTAAGAGTTAGATCCATATTCAAGGTGAGGTCTTACTGCGCCTTGGTAGACTGTCTTCAGTAATTTTGCGTTTGCTCCCCAGTTGGTTCCGGCCAGTTTCCGCATGATGTTTAGTTTTCTTCTGGCTTTGTTTTCTGCTTCATTTATATGGGTTTTCCATGTCATTCACTTGTCAAAAGTGACTCCCAGGTAGGTTTGATGATACTCAAATTTTAGCGTAGTGTTTCCAAGGGTAAGTTTACCAGGGTTTGCTTTGGGTGAGAGCGTGAACAGAGTAGCTGTGGGCTTCTCCTTGTTGATTGTTACGCACCAGCTTTCAGCCCATGCTGCAACACTCTCCAGGGCAAGTTGCATTCTATAGGTTGCTGTTGTTGCATGCTCTTCGTTGCTCCAGAGTACCAGGTCGTCTGCATAAAGCGTGGCATGGACACCTCTTGGTAGTTCTGCGACCACATCGTTGATGAAGAGGATGAACAAAGTGGGTGAGAGCACACCTCCCTGGGGAACACCCTGCCTCAGCCACAGTGGCCATCCACCGACACTCTGGCTCTTGGGTTGTGCAGGTAAGATTTGGTCCACTGGTACATGTTGCCTTGGATGCCATTTCGCAGGAGTTTCACAAGGAGGCCGTCTTTCCAGACCTTGTCAAAGGCCTTCTGTAAATCAATAAAGACCACCAGTGTGACATTCTGAGACTGGAAAGAATCCTCTATAACTTGAGACAGGTGAGTTGTTTGATGATCTGTACTTCTGTACTGTCTGAATCCAGCCTGTTCAAGTGCCACGATGCCCTAAGACTCCAGATAAAGCTGTAGGCGCTGGTTTACAATATGCTCCATGGTCTTACAGACACAACTAGTAAGGCTGATAGGACGGTAGCTTGCAGGTTTGCCTTTGTTCTTGCCTCTTTTAAGGATGGGAATCATTGTAGCTTCCTTCCAGCACTGCGGAACCTGCCCCTCTTTCCAGCTGAGGTTGAATATGTCCAAAAGAGTTTGGAGCGATGAGTTGCCTAAATGTTGTAACATCTCGTTTGTGATGTTATCAGGGCCAGGAGATTTCATTTTCCTCAACTTCTGGATGGCTTGTTTCAGTTCGGCCATGGAGAGGTCTTGTTTCAGGGCATCATGTGTAGGGCGATTTTGTGCTAATCTGTCCTTTTTCTCTGTTCTTACTTCCTTCTGTAAGTGCTTGGGAATGGTGGTGTTGCTTTCTTCTGCGTAGGTGCTTGCAAGGTGTTTGCAGCTGCCTTTCCTGTTAGCATCTGTTCATCTTCCTCTAGGGTGATCTTCTGTCCCTTGGTACCTTCATCATTCATTGCCTTTATTAGACTGTAGACTTTGGCGGTATCCTTCTCCATATTTAAACTTGCCATCTTTTCCTTCCAGCCTGCACGCTTGTTCTCTATCTTTGTTCTTAGGTGTTTGGTGGCACATTCTTTCAGCTTGATGTTATTTTCTTGGCTCGGCTGTGTCTCAGCTTTCTCTCTGGCTTCATTAAGAGCATCATGAGTCCGCTGCAGCGCTTCAGACCAGTATGGCTTGTAGTCTTTCCTTGCTCCCCTTGGTATGCACTCCTTAGCCGCTTGAAGGATGCTGTTGTTAAACTCCTTCACAACTTTGTTGATGTTCCTTCCCTCTGTCTTGATGTTTATTGTCAGCTCGTTCGTTCTAATGCTGAAGAGAGCCCATGTCCCTTTCTTGTAGTTCCATCGTGGGTGTTGGGCATGTCCAGGCATTTCAACACCACTAATGGTGAGGATAACTGGGGCGATGGTCACTTCCACCTAGTTGATGTTCTACCTTTCTGCTGATCTTTCTGTGGATGTCATCAGTGCAGAAAGCCAGGTCCGGTGTGGTGGTTGTATGCCAGCAGCGGGAGTAGAAGGTCGGTGGATCAGTGGGATCATTGACAAGGATTAGGTGGTGTTCATCTTGCCAGTTCTTTACTTTTTCTCCTCGTGAGTCCAAGGTATTGTATCCCCAGCTCTGGGACCGGCTGCTGAAGTCATCAGTGATGAGGAAGTCTCTGTCGGGGACCTGGATGCTGTCCAGTGCTACAGCTTGTCGTCAGGGGCAATAATAGTTGAGGATGTTGAGGATGCTGTTTGAGGTGGACACCTTGACTTGAAGATATTCTGATTCTTTCATATATCTAGTTGTTTCACTAGCATTTAGATTGTTTCTAACCAGTGTTAGCACTCCTCCTTTCCTTCTCCCTTGACGATCACTCCTGAACACCTGATAGCCTCTAATCTTGAAAGTCTTCCCTTCCTGCAGATGAGTTTCTTGAATGCAGCAGATGCTTATGTTGTTCTCATGTAGGAACTGTTGGAGATCTTCCCTCTTGGTTGAAACCCCTTCTGCATTCCATTGCATGATGTTGATTGAGGGAGGCTCTTTCTTTGGTTGGCCAGTCGCTGTCCTTGCTCGCCTCCTGACTCCACAAGACGAGACGAAGGGACCTCCAGTCGCTTTGGGTGGGTTCCTTTGAGGCCTGGAACCCGCGCTGCACCTGCCTGGCGGATCCCCACAGGGCGAGCACCATTCCAATTGATCTGGTCTCCAAACATCATTTAAGGCTATAATACATGGTGTCGGGTTTTGGTTGGAGCGCCTGACGGCCCGACACCTCTGATTTCAGCTCCTTTGGCACATGACAGGGTTTCCTCCTGGGTTTTTCTTCCGAGTTTCCTTCTCCATGCATGGGTTTTGAAATCAAGTTATCTGCTCTTCTGGGTTTAGATTTTGTCAGCAAAACAGCTCCACCTACCCTACCTGGTTATCCCGCCAGGCGCTCGGTCTTCCCACAGCAGTCTTTGCGAAAACAGGGACCCCAAAAGGGGTAGGTGCCTGCTGTGGAAATTTTCGATAGGAGAGGTTATGCAGCACCCTTCTGAAGTTACCCCTCTTGCCTGGCAAGCCAAACAAGAGGTTGCAGCTTCACTATCCCCGGGAAGCAGAGGTGTAGAGCGGATGCTCAGAACTGCACATACTTCCCTTCACAGGTGGGACATCCAGCACCAGACCCTGTGGTCCCCCGCCTGAGCCTCCTGATCCCCAGTTCACTGGCACTCCTCTCTTTTTCTTCCATCCCACAAGTGAAAAAGAAATCATGACAATTCTGAAGGAAATGACTATAAAATCATGCGACCTTGATCCCATACTTGCTCCTGTTCTCTCACAATGCCTTCCACAACTAGTACCTATTATCACTAAAATAGTAAACTCATCTCTTCTGTCAGGAAATTTTCCATCAGCCCTAAAAACCGCAACAGTCACACCTCTACTAAAATAGCACGACCTCGATCCCAACATTCTGAAGAATTATAGACCTGTCTCAAACTTACCCTTTGTTCTAAAGCACTAGAAAAAGTCGTTCTCAAACAGCTCAACAGTCACCTTCTTTCCCAATGATCTCCTTCCCCTTTTCAATATGCATATCGCCCCAGACATAGCAATGAAACCACCCAAGTCAACACTTAAGATACACTTCTTGCTTCTGATGCAGGAAAAATCCCTCCTCACTCTCTTGACTTATCGTACCCTTTTGACACTATAGATCAATAAATTCTTCTTTCTCGCCTCCAAAATACGTTAGTATTGATGCACAGCTCTCACCTGGTCTACTTTATACCTCACAGACCGATTCCAGAAAGTTATTATAAACAAAATTCAATCAAAACCTGTCAAAATAAAAGATGGAGTCCCACAGGGATTAGTCCTGGGCCCTGTTCTCTTTACTCTATACACTGCTCCACTCCCACATATAATAAATAACCACCATATTGATCATCATTTCTATACCGATGATACTCAGCTTCAGTGCAGTGATACTGTTGAAAACTTGCTTTCCCCTTGACAAATACGTCCTACTGCCTTCAAGATATTCAAAACTGGATGACACAGAACAAGTTACAACTTAATGCTGATAAAACCGAAACCATCTCATAGGGACCGACATAAACTTTCCTCCATCACAAAACTTCAATAGAATTCGCAATACATCAGTTCCTTTGCCCAACTCTGTGAAGTATTAAGGAGTAGTTCTTGACAACACACTCTTCTTTTTCTTCTTCTTCCTTTTTTGTCATGTTTCTCCCAGGGGAGGTTTGACATTGAGGAGCCTTCTCCATCTCTCTCTGTTTTGAGCTTCCTCCTTATTTATGCCCCTTTCTCTAAGATCATCTGCCATACAGGCAGCCCAGGTTTTGCTAGATCTTCCCTTTGGTCTCTTTCCATCCACTACGAAGTTCATTGCCTTTTTGATGAGTGGTGGTCTGATTTCCGTTTAACGTGCCCCAAAACCCCGCAGTCTATTGGTACTAGCTACAGACTTCAGATCATCAACTTCGCACATTCTCCATACTTTTTTCATTCGTGATCCTGTCTTCCCATTTGATTTTGTCATGTAGCGTAGCATTGGGGTTTTCACAGCTTTTTTTACAGCTCTTCAACAAACGTTCCACGGTTTTTGTGAAAACCCACGTCTCTGAACCATACAGGAGAACAGGGCTGATGCAGGCCTTATATATCAGACAGCATCTCTCCAGTGGATTTTCTGATTTCCGAGCAGAATTGTCAATGCTTTTTCCCTTTCTCCAATACTTGCAATCCTGGTTCTGACAGCTAATTTAGATTTTGTTTGTTAGCAGAATTCGTCTACCACTTCTATCTTCCCTTGTTCAAATTCTAGCTCCTCCTTTCCTGCACGGGTTGTCTTTTCCCTTTTTATTCATACAACGGGCAGACAATTACTCCTCCCCCTTCTTCAGACTTTTGAGCCCTTTTAGCATTTTTTGTGACACCAATATTGACAGTTGGAGCATTTGATCGAACTGTTCCCCACTCCTTTGTGGCAGACACCACATGGGTATTTGCCTTGCTCTCTATGTGTTCTGCGGTCCTTTTCCAACTGTCATTGCTTTGGTCTTGACAACACACTCTCTAAAGAAAAAATTCATCACCCAACCTGCCCCGTCTTGCTACTACAATTAAGGGCATAGGCGCGATTGGCAAGTCTATGTCCGCTGACGCAACTTTCCCAAACTTGTCACATCTCTCATTCTTCACATTTAGACTACTGTAATTCTCTTTGGTTTGGCCCAAACCCGCATCATCCATCCACTCCTTCAACGCATACAAAGCTCTGCACTCAACTGGTCCTGAGAAAGAGAAAGTCTGAACACATCACTCCCTCTTCTGCAATCTCTTCACTGGCTGCCTGTCTCACAAAGACTGAAGTATAAGATCAATACCCTCTTTTTTCAAATGTCTCCACAAATCTGCAATCTTATCTTTGTAACTGTCATTTACCTGTACACTACTCCCGTTACCTTCGTTCAGCCGCAGATACTTTGTGCTTTCGAACACCAAGATTCAAAAAACACTGTTGGCTGTCGCTCTATCTCTGTTTCTGGTCCATCCACGTGGAATGACCTCCCTCTTTCACTTCGCCAAAAGCCTTCATTTGATACCTTCAAATCCACCTCAAAACACCTTATTTTCTACCTGAGACTTTCCCCTCATATCTGTCCCTAATTTTCAACAGCATCCTTCACCTCCTAAGTGTGTGTGTTTTGTGTGTGTGTGTGTGTGTGTGTGTGTGTGTGTGTGTGTGTGTGTTGTGTGTGTGTGTGGTGTGTTTGTGTGTGTGTGCGTGCATACGTGCGTGCGTGCGCGGAGATGGATTTGAAATATGTTGTTCATTATGTTTAAGGAGAGTTGCATGCGTGTAAATGATGTGATACAAGCGCTTGGATTTGTTGTTTTTACAAGATTCAGCGCTAAATAAGTTAAAATATTTTTAAATAATTATTTTTATTATTTTATTATTATTATTTTTAAATTATCATTTTTAAATTATTATTTTTATTTTATTATTATCATCATTTTTTTATTAACTCAATTGAAAGAAGACTAATCCGAACACATCACTCCTCTTCTGCGATCTCTTCACTGGCTGCCTGTCTCACAAAGACTGAAGTATAAATCAATACCCTCTGTTTCAAATGTCTCCACAAATCTGCACCCTCTTATCTCTGAAAACTGTCTTCACCTGTACACTCCATCCCGTTCCCTTCGTTCAGCCGCAGATACTTTGTGCTTTCGAACACCCAATTCAAACATACCACTGTTGGCTGTCGATCTTTTTTTTTTCTGGTCCGTCCACGTCGAATGACCTCCCTCTTTCACTTCGCCAAAAGACCTTCACTTGATACTTTCAAACCCAAAGCCTCAAAACACCCCTTATTTCCTACCTGACACTTTTCCCTCTTATCCGTCTCTACTTTTAAACAGAAACCCTTTCATCTCCTAATTGTGCTCGCGGTTTGGGGTGTGTGGTGTGTGTGTGTGTGTGTGTGGGGTGTGTGTGTGTGTGGTGTGTGTGTGTGTGTGTGTGTGTGGTGTGTGTGTGTGTACATACACTTTGCATAAATTTGAAAAAAGTTCTTTATTATATTTGAGGAAAGTTGCAGCGCGTAAATGATTGAGTGCAACGCTTGGATTGTTTGTTTTACAAGATTCGCGCTATATAAATTCCATATATTTTTATTATTTATTATTATTAATTCACTTAGCATAAGGAGAACAGGATTGGGTTTTTTTTGTGTTCCAATCTATGGCTACGACTCAGTGTTTTGAGGAGCAGTAAGTGTCGATTATGGCTGCATCACAGTGGCAAAAGAAGAAAAAGGGAGGCATTATCTATTCATGATCTAATGTGTATAAGGGTTAGATTTATTTTTTGTCATCAATGATGGTGCCTACGTATCGTGTCTTTTGGTTTTGTATCCTTGGATAAAGCTCTGAGGTTCCCCCCATTGGTGAGACTTCTGCATAGCCCCCTTTTATCCCCCAACCTTATAGGTACCTGCATTCCACTTTTGGGATGGTGTCTATTTTATTCCCTTTATTAAATTTATGCGTTCTTTTGTTTCGAGGATAATGGACTAACACCCATGTGCTTTTCTAAAATCCATCCCCGTACGTATGCGGTTTTTTAAATGTTGTCATCTGTTCTCACCAGCACACAATGGCGTACTCTTTTTGGTGTCTCAACACACACCTGTTTGTATGCGTTTTAAAAAACAACAACAAGTTTGTCATCAATTCCCACCAAAATAGCGTACTCTTCCAAAGGTGGGGCGGGTTTTTTAACTGTGTGCAAGAATCCTATGTGCACTCGCACACAGGGCCTTTATTTTGTAGTCTCATTCCCAAGGAGCGTGACAATCATTCGATTTTCTTATCAAACTGGGAAAAAGTGTAAGACAGGGAATTGGGTCCAGAATTTGACATTGACGGTTTATTTGTTAGCAGGCGATTCTTAACATTTAAGTCCAGGTAATTCAGTTTACACAAGAAGGAACAGTCCTTCACGTTAAGTATATGGGAAGTAGTGAGATAGATCCCCACGCAGGAGTCATCAGAATCTTAATCATTGGGGGAAGAGCAGAGCCAGTACAACTGTTGGTTTAAAGAGTGAAAAGGGTAAGGAAAAGAACAGTGCCTTTGGGGGAACCATAGAAATGGACTTTATGAAGAAAATGCCCCTTGAAATCAGACAAACTGTGGTTTTCCTTGACAAAAAGGTCAGATCTGTCTGACTGTATGTGAAGCAATAGAAGTGGACTTAATGAATAAAATGCCCCTTGAAATCAGACAAACGTGTTTGCCTTGGCAAAAAGCTCATAATCTCCAGTGTATGTGAAGCAGTAGAAGTGGGCTTTATGAAGAAAATGCCCTTTGAAATCGGACAAACTGTGTTTGCTTTGTCAAAAAACTAGTAAATTGGTAGGACTGCCTGTGACGTCATACCGACTGTCCCGTCTGTTAAAGCAGCTGTTTCTTCTTTGTTCATAGCTGCACATAGAACTGACAGTCAGGACACAATGCCCTACAAACCAACAGGTTTCAGCAATGCCTGTAAGGACCACGTCCTACAGGATAATAGTCATGGTTTTAACGAGATCATGGAAGGACAGTCTTAAAGGACCATGTCTTACAGGATAATAGACATGGTTTTAACAAGATCATGAAAGGACCATGTCATACAGGATAATAGTCATGGTTTTAACGAGATTCTGTAAGGACCATGTCTTACAGGATAATAGTCATGGTTTTAACGAGATCATGAAAGGACAGTCTTAAAGGACAAGGGTTCACAGGATAATAGTCATGGCTCTGACAAGATCCTGTAAGGACAATGTCTTACAGGACAATAGTCATGGTTGTAACAAGATCCTGTAAAGGCAATGGCTCACAGGATAATAGTCATGGCTCTGACAAGATCCTGTAAGGACAATGTCTTACAGGACAATAGTCATGGTTGTAACAAGATCCTGTAAAGGCAATGGCTCACAGGATAAAAGTCATGGCTCTGACAAGATCCTGTAAAGACAATGGCTCACAGGCCAATAGCCATGGCTCTGACAAGATCCTTTAAGGACAATGTCTTACAGGACAATAGTCATGGTTGTAAGAATATCCTGTGATGTCCTTGGCTTATCGATGCAAGTATGATACAACTGAATAGAAAATGATACTCTTCATAATCTGTTTTATAGCAGACTGTGGCTGGCTGTTTTGATGCATCCCTAGATCAACTGCTGTGCACCATAGATCACTGCAGGTTATCAGAAACTACTTCTGTTATACATATACATACATAGATACATACATAGATACATACATAGATACATGCACACATACATACATAGATACACTCACACATACATATATAGATACATTCTTACATACATACATACATACATACATACTACATACATACATACATACAAAACATACATACATAAACATAATACATACACATACAAAACATAACGCCCGCACGCATACACGCCAACACAAAGCATACATAAACAGCATAGATAGACATACATACATCATACATACATCAACATACATACTACATACATACATACATACATCTATGTACATACATACTACATAAACATACATACATACAAACATACATACATACATACATACATACAATATAACAACACATACACAACATACACATACATACAACAACATACATATATACATACAACATACATAAAAATACATACATACATACATACATACATACATACATACATACATACTACATCATACATACTACACACATACATACATACACAACACATGCATAAAATCATACATAAAACCAAAACATACATATATACATACATACATCATACATATAATACATACATAAATACATACATACACACACAAAACACACACACACACACAACACACACACACACAAACACCACACAAACCAAACACACACACAAAATCAAGATCTAATCCTTCACTCCTTTGGGTAAGAGATTACAAACAAAATGAACAGAAAAGTAAACCCAACACAATACAACCAAAAATAATATGAATACTAACAGTAGCTGAAAAGCAAGAATTAATCACATAATGATAAGCAAACAGTATTAATAATTCAATACTATTTTTAAGTATACACATTTCTTTAAAAGACAGAATCTACACATATGAAAGACAATTGAAATTTTAAGAAATACCAGCAAATTTTATGAATTTTGAGAGCAACGGGAGAACTTTTTCGAAATTTTTCATTTAATTAGCCCCACAAAAATTAGAGCTGGACATGGTTGAAGAAAATTTCGGGGAATAAAATCTTGTCGTAAATGTTTGAAGTAGGACATTCCTAATAAAATGAAATTCAACCCCAAAAACAGACTTATTGCATTTGAACATATTTTTTTTCCCCTTGGTATTTTTAGGGAAACATGTCCAACCTCAACGGAAGTTTGTGAAAAATTTAAAAAACGAAACTTCATAAGAGGGGAAACTATACATCGGTAAAACAAAATATATTTTTCCATACCCCCAATCGATCTTAAAAGGTGTTTTTTTTTTTTATAAAAAAGGGCATCTACATTTTTTCCACAGCCATTCCCATTCTTTAAACAAATTTTCATTAAAAAGGCTTTGTTTATGAAAAATTTGTGAATAATATTTGAACAAAACTGTCCCTCCCCCAAAAACAGTAAAATCCGTTTTGTACCAAAATATTTTAAAATCTTATTTAGCCATGATGTTTGAATCAAAGTTTTTGTCATGTGAATTTTTCATCATCTCATAAACTTTTGGGGATAGTTTTTCAGACGAGTCAACAGCTGCACCCGAAACGAACCATTCAAACAGAGCCCCAAAACAAAAAAAAAGGATATCCCCAATTTCCCATAACTGGGAAAAGTTGACTTTGTACGTTTTAAAACGAAAAATAAACTTTTAAATCTTAACTGAAATTTGCCCAATTTTTGGTTGGGTTTTCATATCCCCCAAATTTTTCACATCCATACAACAAAAAAAATACCCGATTTGCAATCCTTATCAAACTAAAAAATAACTTTTAGTAGCTTTATCATAAGCATTTTTTTTTTTCATTTTTTCAAAACTACCCCCTCTTTCAAAGTTAAATTTCCCAAATATTTAAAACTATTAACAACTTCAACGCTTTTTTTCCCAAAATACGTAAACATGTAACGAGATCATTGTGGGCCCAAAAACCATGATTTTTTTTTCACTGGGTTTACAATTTTTCCCCTGGGAAAAAGTAACATTTTAAAATTTTCCAAAGCAACTTGTAACCCCTTGTTTTATTAAAAATAAAATAGTAAAATCAGCATATTGCAAAAATCAAAAAACCTTGACAAAGCTGGGTTTAACCCTTGTTTTTCCCTTCGATGAAAGTTGAATATTCAAAGGGAAAAAAAAATTTAAAATCTTTTCAAATATTTTTCCAAAACATTCAGAAACCCAAAAAAAAACAAAACAGGAAAAAGACTACCCCTTGCGAACACCAGTAGAAAAATTTTAAATATCCTAAAAAGGCTCCATCATTAAAAACACAAGATTTTACTTTTCAATTTCAAAGTTCATTGATAAATTTTAGTATTTTTTTTTCCCTTTCATTTTTTTATTTCCAGTTTATACCATAAAAGGGACTACGCCATACAGAATCAAAAGCCCTTTTATAAACAACAAAAGCCAGATTAAAAGGGGGCTTTTTTACTTAGAAATATATCCAAAAAACATTTTTAAAATGAAAAAATTTGTCACACATACATACATACTTACTAATAATACAAACAAACATACATACATACAACATACTTTACTACATACATACATACATACATACATATTGCATACATACATACATACATACATAAACACGAAATGTACACACACATACAACATACAAACATACACACATACATACATACATACATACATACATACATACATACATACATACATACATACATACATACATACATACATAAGCAAGAAAGCAAGAACAACGTGTTACACACATCCTTGGCTCGCTCAAGTGCGTCTGTTCTTGTTACAAGCAGATGAGCAAGAAAGCAAACAGGTGCCCCCCTCCTCCCCCCCCCCCCCCCCCACACGCCGCACACACGCATACGTTTCACACACACCGCACAACAACACACCAAAACACACACCACACACAAAAAACAACACAACCCCGCACGCACACACGTACGCACACACATATACACAACCGCGGGGACAGAGAAAAGGAAAAAAACAGACGAGGGAGACAGAGAGATAACTCAGAATCGTAATTGTAAGGCTGCCAGCCTGTATACAAGGGGGTATTCATTTGGAAAAAAGAAAGAGAAAATAGAGAACACAGGACAAAGACCACAAGATTAAACATCAACAAAGAGTGCGTTTGTTCGCGATATCCAGTTAAAGCGACAATGCACAATGAAGAAATCCAAGCAATTGATTTCTAAAGGAATAGATAAACAGACAGACAGACAGCCAGACAGGCAGACAGACAGATAGATAGATAGATAGATAGATAAATAGATAGATATATAGAAAGAAAGGAAAATAGACAGATAGATAATAGATATATGGACACATAGAATAGATAGTAAAATAGATAATAAATTAGATAAGATAGATAATAGATGATAGATAGATAGATAGGATAGATAATAGATAGGGTAGATAGATAGATAGATAGGTAGTAGATAATGGACAGACACACATGCTTACACCCCACGTCTTGTTAATGTTCTTTGTTCTTTGTTCATACACACACGCGCGCGCGCGCGCGCACACACACACACATACATACACGCAGGCACGCACACATACACACACGCACACACACACACACATGTAAGCACGCTTACACAGACACAGACACAGACACACACACACACTTCATATTAGGCTGCATATAAGGAAATATGAAATGTACAGAGAAGTCTTGTGGAAATTTCTGTTGGCGCTTCATTGATATTCTAGCTTTCTAGTTTACTCCTTTATTCATTGTCAGTTGATTAAAGGGATACACACCCCACCACAAAACACACACACACACACACACACACACACACACACACACACACACACACACACACACACACACACACACACACACGCACACAGATACAGTGAGAGAGATTGTTCCTTTCTTAACCCTGGTCTTTGAAAGGAGATTATAAATCCGTCTCCCGCGCAAACTCAGGCATCGTGATTGTCCTTTAAACACGTTAAAGACCCTTGTGTCTTTTGTGGAAGAGTGGGCCAGTTATAGTTGGGGGTGCTGAAAACCAAAAAGTGGCCGAGAGGTTAAGAGCTTTGCCTCTGACTGTAGCTGGAGGTTGGGTTCGATTCTCTGCTTAGGTGTCTGCCTAAGGGGCATCTCCCTAGAGTTAACATGGTAGTGACTCCACTCCACCGAAAATCTGTCCATAAAATGACAAACCAAGGTCATGTACACGAACACATTCAGGACATCTTGTGAGCAGTAAAGCTCCACCCCGTTTTTTCACAGGAAAAAGTAGGGTAGCAAGTTGTTCCAGGCGTTTTTCATGACGCAAACATACCCAGCATGCATCCTTCAACCTGGATAGATATGGACTCCTCCTGTTTGAAATCCCCTATAACGTTCTGTTTGGAATTTTGATATAAAAATGCTCCCCCCCAATAAGACTCCTTAAAGTGGATTCCGTTGGGTTGAGTAATCCCACAGACCGCTTAAAGGTATGTTTTGGGGCCCGGGGTGCGTCCAAAATCCCCCCCAAAATTGCTGGCCGGAAATGGGTCTCTGAGTCTAGTAAGGGTTTTTCTTTTTCAAATAAAAGAAACAATAAAACCTGACGGGGGGTTTCCCGGTGGTTCCTACACACTTTCCATAGCCCGAACCAATGGAAAAACCCGCGGCAACGAGAGCTGTTCCTGGCAGAATTCGGTAGCAAAAAAGTCACTCAGATAGAGAAACAAATACACATGCACACAGGACTGTTTAAAACAAATGATTGGTGGCGCTGATCTTATAGCCACGCGCTCTTTCCTAAGAGAACCGCTCGATTTTCTCGCAGAACTTTTAATCGGTGGTCTAGAGGTAGTGACCCTGCCTAGAAAGCGAAGAGTCCCGGTTGGAAGTACGCGGTGGGTCGATCTCCGTTTGGGCCAGAAAGTTTCCCTCCATCCATTAGGCCATGACCGGTGGTCTTGGTGCTAGTCCTGTGGGTGAGACGATAAACCATGGTCCCGTGTATTACACAAAGTCATTTAGCGCACGTAAAAGAACCCACGGCAACAGGAGAGTTTCCCTTCCAAAACTAAGTAGGAAAAAAGCCACGCGGATAAGGAAACAAGTAGAGTTGAATACAGGAAAGTAAAGAAAAATGGATGGCGCTGCTCTTGTGGGCGATGTGCTCCCCTTGTGGAGAGCAGCCCGAATTTCACGCAGAGAAATCTGCCGTGACTTAAAGTGGTATGAATAGGAAAAAAAAACACCCAACCAGTCACACGCCCAAACTGTTCATGCAGTGAGTATTTACGGTCTGACATTGGTTCCCAGGTGTGATGAATGAGTCAGTGTGCATGTTCTGGCCGACCTTCCCGATGTTTAGCTGTGAAGAGCCCAACACCTGCAGTGTCTTCTTCATCGTTGTCGACCGTTCAGGCATCGAGTACTGTTGTCCCATCACCCTGCCAAAGTGTATAATCTGTGTGTGTGTGTGTGTGTTGTGTGTGTGTGTGTGTGTGTGTGTGTGTGTGGGGTGTGTTGTGTGTGTGTGTGTGTGTGTGTGTTGTTGTGTGTGTTGTGTGTGTGTGTGTGTGCATTTGAATTTGTTAACCCTGTTAATTGTTATTGGGTGTGTGTGTGTGGGTGCGTTGAGTGCAAGCGCTTTGATTTCTTTTTTCAAGATATAGCGCTATGTAAATTCCATTTATTATTATTATTATTATTAATATTTTTTTTTTTATTTTTTTTTTTTTTTTTTATTTTTATTGTTATTATTTTTTTTTCATTATTAATTATTATTATTATTTGTCTGTCATAGGAACGAAAAATGCGTTTTCGCTGCTGCTAACGCCTGACAAGTCAGGCCCAGCTCGTCCAACTTCGGCATGAGAGAGAATGATTATTAGTCTTTCCTGGAAAAAGGCAGGAGAATGGACCAAGAAGGCAGAAAACAGACAAGAAGGAGGCGACAGGAAGAAAAAGAACAAGGCAGAAACAAGAGAGGGATAGAAAAGATGGAATTTCCTCGCACAGAATTTCCAGAAGGTGGGATGGTATTTATACTGACAGAACCCTCGGCATCCCCACGGGGGAAATACCAGCAGTTTATGTTGCGCATCAGTGTATTCTTTTTTCTCAAGAATAGATATGTATGCTTGTCCGTCCTGTTCGACGAGGACCTCCAAAACAGCAGAGAAGGCAGCTGCTGTTTCGGTAACTGGGAAGAAATTTAATTATAGTAGAGTTGCCTTGCCCACAGCACATCCCCACTCTCTCGGCCAAATGAGCATAAGGACAGTCAGCGTTGGAGATGTTCTCCAAAGGCCAACTAGCCCCCAGGGCTGTAGCACATAAGGACTGTGCAAGTCAAGCCTCCTAGTCAGAGAGTCATAGTTGATCACTAAAGACTAAGCTGTAAAGTAGAATTCCATGATTGGGAAAGAAAGCCACTGGTCATACAGCCTCTCACTTTGCTGTTGCCCCCAGAGGTGCGCCAGAGGTGGTCAAGAATAGATAATATGTCTAAAACAAATACTTTGCGTTTTTTTAAAGCAACTTTTAATTTTCTTTATTATCGAAAGAAAAGAATAAGCACACGGTGGCTGTTTTACGTACAGACTTCAGTCAATAGCATTTACAATAACAAAGAAAACCAACAAACGTGTGAAAGAAAATCAATCACACAGTATTATCAATACAAAAACATGACAATATAGAAGTCATATTTTCATGATTTTAAAATTACAGAAAGATATTGAACGTTTTAAAAACTAAATCATTCAAACACAAGCCAAAGAAAATGAGCACCTAGCATTACAAATAACTAGATGATATTTCAAAAGCGAGGAAGGTGGAAGGAAAAGAAAAAACAATATACCGAGGGAGAGAGAGAGGAGGAGGGAGAGAAAATAGAGAGGGAGAGAGAGATAAGAGGGAGGAGAAGACAGAAGAGCAGGAGAGACAGAGAAACAAGAGAGAGCCAGAGGAGACGGAGAACGGTTTTTCCACAAAGGCAAAGGAAACAAGCAAAGGCCATAACCCCACCCGAACCTCCACCCCCCAAACCCCCCGCTTTCTGGAAATTTTCCCCAGAACTTTTCCAGAATCTGTTCAAGAACGGTTCCAGAATCTGTTCCAGAATTCCTGTTCCAGAAACAGCTCCAGAAGCGGCTCCATGGCACGTTGCTGCATTCAGTCCACCCTGCTCCCCCGGCTGTGGGGCCTGGGGGAAAACCCCCCACAGAAAGCCGTGCCTACACAATCAATGGCAAGTCATACCACGAGTGCCAACCCCCCCCTCCATCGGGCTCTCCCACCACGTCATCAACTAATACAATTTTCCATCAATCAAACACTCCTCCTATTAGTTACAATTATTTTAGCTTTAAATTCAAATTACTGTCCACGACATGGAAAAAAACAACATAACCTCCGACAGCCGTTTCGGAATTAAAAAAATCCCTACTACAGTCAGAGGGACAAGACAGAAATTTCGGGGGATAGTGCTTTAATCAGGCAAGGGTGGTCAGTCCGTGGTCCATCTATTTTTCCGGCCCAACGCGACGGCCTGAAAACCCCAAACTTTTAAAGGGAACAACGAATTGTGGGGTTAAAAAAAAATTAAAAAAAGGGCTTTTTTAAAAAACCCCAAAAGGGATTCGGGGGGTTTGGGAAAAAACAAAAGGGAAGGCGGGGTTTTTTAAAACCCTTTTACAACAAACCCTTTAAAAGGGGAAAAAAAGGAAAAAAGGGGTTTTTCAAAAAAAAACATTTGGTGCAAACCCCCCCATTTAAATTCAAACCAAGGGGAAAAAAACCCCAATATTTGTTTGGTACCTTCATCTTTAATGGTTAACCAACCCCCCGAGGGGTTTCTTATTTTGGGCCCGAAACAAACCGGGGGGCCCCACAAAATTAAACCCCCCCCTTTCAAAAGTTGGTGGACCCTTAAAAAATCTTTCGCCTTTTCCGACCCGGGTCCCAACCCCCCGGCAGGGGGCGGGGAAAAGTTCTTCTTTTGGTTTCCCGGGCCCAAAAGGTCCCCTGGGCCCCCAGAGGGAAGCCCCCTCCCCACCGAAAAAGGGGGGGGGGAGGGGGAGAAGAGTTTTTTAATAAATTTTTCATGTTGGTTTTGGGCGCCTTTCCAAGCCAAAAAGGGGGGCCACCATTCCCAAGCAGGGGCAAAAAATTTTTAAAATCTACTGAAAACCGGTGGCTAAAACAAACCCTATCAAAATTTAATAGAGGGGGGGGGGACGGTGGGAGGAAAACGAAGTAGTCTTTAAAAAACCCCTTACCTTGTCCATGATTTATTTGGCCGGTCAAAAAAAAATTTTTTAAGAAACCAACCCAAATAGCCCCCTTATAACAACAATAACAAATTAAAAAATCTACTGAAAAAAAATTAAAACCAACCTTATCTTAAATTTTAACTCATATTCAATTTTTGCCATTTTTTATTAAAACGACCTTCATCCCAAAAAAACCCACCTTTCCCCCCTTGTCCGGGGCAAAAATCCTTCTCCGCGGTCGGGAGGGGTTGTAAAAGGGTGAAAGTGTTGTAACCATTCGGAAGGGGAATAGTTGAGCCCGTCTAATTTTCATCTTTAAAAATAAATAATATTCCCCATACCTTTTCCCCACCCCAAAATTTTCATCATTCACATAAATTAATACTAAATATCTTTTCTTAAATAATATTACTTTATCTAAAATTCCAATAATTGTTGTCCTTTGTTTTTAAAAATTCATAAATTGCCCACCCCAATCCTCATAATGGGGAAAACCCTTTGTTCCCCCAAAAAACAAAAATAATGGTTCAAAACCTCAGGGGTGTAAAGAGGGTAAAGTATAATTTTAAAAAAAAAACTAAAATTTGTAATATTTGGGGTAAACGTAATAAAGATGTGACAGTAGCAAGGGAAAACCGTAAATAAAGGGTGTGAAAATAGCTATGGAAACCCACTCAATGAATGAGTAAACAGTGCTAGGGAAATTTCGCCCTTTGAATGATGTGAGGTGCTATGGTTTTTACGTAAAATGAATGATGTGACATTTGGGTATGGAAACCAGGGAAATTGAATGTTTGTGACAGTCCCCTTTGGAAAACCCCCTGAAGGGTGTGTAAAGAATGGTAACACTTTAATGAATGTTTGTGACAGTAGCTTGGTAAAACCCCGGGAAAATGGGGGTTGCTAGCTATGGTCCCACTAAAATGAAGGGTGACACCTTTTTCATTTGAATGATGTGACATTTCCTAGGGTTTAATCCCGTAAATAATTTTGATGTACGAAATTTTGGGAAAAACTCAATGAATGAAAAAATGGACAGTATTATGGGACCCCAAATGAAAATGTGACATTTGCTATGGTAATACGTCAAAGAAGATGTGACAGTTTTAGGAAACACGTATGAATAAATTTTGCAGTAGCTATGGTAAACGTCAATGAATGAATGACGGGGGACAGTAGCTTTTGGTTTGACACATAATGAATAAAAATGTAAAGTTGCTATGGTAATACGTAAAAAAAATTGATGGGACAGTAGTATGGTAACACTAAATGAATAAATTATTAGGGTCAAAAAAGAAAAGGGTAAACACCGTCAAGAATTGAATGGGACGTAAAACAGTAGCTAGGTTCACAAAACAATAAAATGATGTAAATAGTGACGATGGTGAGGGTGAATGAATGACTTTACAGTAGCTATGATAACACAAAAATGAGGTTGTGACAGCAGCAAAGGTAAACGTCAAGAATAAATTTTAAGCACATGGTAACACGTCAATAAAAAGAGGGACAGTAGCTATTTTAACACCCCAATGACTGATTTTACAGTAGCTATGAAACCACGTCAATGAAAAAAAATGTTTCCCCCTTTTTTTTCTTTCTTTAATCACAATAATAAAACCTCTTAAAACTACAGGTGGGTCTTGGATAATTTTTTAAATTTGATTGACGTTAGGTAATTGTACTTAACAATTAGCCCTTTTTTTTTCTTTTTTTTTAAAAATTTTCCCCCACCCACCCCCCCTCCCCACCTCCCCCCCTTTGGGGCCTTTTTTTGTTCTTTTTTGTTTTTCCCATTAGTGAGGGCATAGACAATTGTGCGCATTTGGGTTTTTTCCCACTCAAAACATTGTGCAACCAAAACTTTGGGCCCTCGTTTGGGGTTTTCAAGAAAAAGTAACTTTTTTTTTTTTTGTTTGTTTTTCTTTTTTTTCTCCTTGTTTTTGCTTACTTAAAAGCACCAAAAAATTTTTTCCCCCTTGTTAAAATTATCCTATTGTACATTTGCTTTTTTTTGGGTCCTTTTATTTTGATTTTTTGTAAAAGACAAAATGTATCAATGGGGAATATACAAATTTTTTGGTATTTTCCCTTTTTTCTTGTTTTTTTGTGAAAAATGTTTTTTTTTGCTGTAACTTTTTTTTTTAAAGGTCAAAAAATTTTTTCGAGTTTTAAAATTGTTGAACTTTTATGTCCCTTCATACCTAAAACAGCTGAGGGGTTTGCTGTCCTACAGTAAAAGGGTTTTGTATTAATTAGATGGAGTTTGCAAAACTATTGTGTCAGAAAAACTCCCTTTGGCCTTCACAATAATAAAAAAAGAAGAAAATGTATTTCACTATTTAAAAAGTAAAAAAAAATACTTTTGTTCATTTTCTTGCGGGAAATACACATTTTGAAGAAAAATGTAAATAATTTTTTCTGATTGGCTTTTTGGGGTTAAATTTTTAAAGTCTTACTTTTTTTCCCAAAAGGGGGTAGCTACCCTTTTCAACAAAAATTTTAAATTTAAAAATTTAAAGTATTTTAAAGTTGAGGGGAGGAAATAACCCTCATGATTCGTGTAAAAATTGGAAAGGGGATAAATCGTACCAAAAGGAAAAAAAAACCATTCTATGATCCCTTTATTTGTAAAAAGTTTTTTTCTAAGTTTGCTGTACAAAGTGGAATGAAAGCTAAATTTGAAATGACGGGAAAAATTTTTTTCCGAATTTTCACAAGTTCTCGATATAACAAATGAAGGGGTTTTTTCAACTGAAAATTTCCCCATAGATGTTTACCCACAAAATGTTATTTTTAAAGGAAAGGGGAAGTAAAAAAATAGTAATCTTTGTATTTTGTTGCAACTTAGAAATAATGTATCAGAAAATTTTTTGGCAATGAACATTTTACCCAAAAATTTTTGGGCAAGCACTAACAGAGCAATAAATGAAAGATGTTGAATGGTTTAATTTGCACATGACAGACCCTTTAGCCA
Source organism: Rapana venosa (assembly GCA_028751875.1). Lineage (NCBI taxonomy): Eukaryota > Metazoa > Mollusca > Gastropoda > Neogastropoda > Muricidae > Rapana > Rapana venosa. Next base: position 53,289,061 of record CM054156.1, read on the forward strand.
TACTTGGAATGGGAAAAAATAAAAGCTTTGACAGTTTTTTAAAAAAAAAATTATTATATTTTGGGTAAACAGTATTTTTAAAAATTTTACATCAAATAAAAGTAGACTTGCATTACAGGTTTTTTTCAACAAGTTAAAAAGAAGATATTCGATAAAAGGAGTACCAGCACGTAAAAATTTTATCAAAAAAACTTTTGTTCTTGAATGGATTCCATAAAAGGGGCCTTTTTTTAATGGGGAAAATTAAGAAATTTGAATGTTTTTTTGAAAATCCTTATTGTATTATGAAAAAATTTTTTAATGATGCTTTAACAGCCCATTATAGTAAAATTTAAAACCCTTCATAGAAAAATGTAAAAATAACCATGAAAAACATATTATCTCTTTTGGGACCCCCTGTCTGTCTGTCTGTTTTTTACCCATCTTCTTTTTCTATTTTAATTTAAATAGTGTGAGTGGGTTTTGGTAAAGGGGGTTTTTTTTTCTGCCGGTTTTTCTAAATTTTACTCTACATCGATAATTTTCCTTTTTTTTTGCGTTTTTTTTCCCTTGTGATATTTTTTACTGTTTTTCCCCCCTTTAACAACAAAAAAACCTATATCTCATGGCACAAAACAATGTCCACCAAAATAAACTGAATAAAAAGGGCTTTAAAAAACCTTTAATAAATGTTGTGACAGTACCCTATTGTAAAATGCACTAAATAAATGTGGCAGTAGCTTTGGTAACACGTCAATAAATAGTGCCCGTAGTATGGTAATAGTCAATGAATGATATACAGTAGCTATGGTAAAACTCAATGAATGATTGCAGTAGCTAGGGAAACCCACGTCAATAATTGATTAAACTGTAAAACCCCCCTAATGGTAACGTCAGGGGACTTGCAAAGAGGGATGGCTTCTTTCACGGTGGGTGTAAGCAGCCATGTTAAAAATGTGGCTCTTTTTTGGTCTGCGTGTCCCTGCCCGTTAGCCAGCCCCTTTTCTGCCCTCGGGAAACCCCCTTCTCGTGCCCCTGACGGCCTCGTCCTTCTGCCTCTCACTCCTTCACCTGCAGAAAGGCTTAAACAATTTAAGGGTTTAAAATTACTTGCCCATTGCCACTTGTCTTTTTGTCACCTGTCACCTGTCTCCTGCCCAATTGTCACCTTTGTTACCGGGTTTACGATCTAAAGTCCCTGAAAATCTGTCACCTGTCCCCCTCCACCTGCATCTCCCAACCCTTCTCCGGGAAACCCCCTCCACTGTCATCTGCCCTCCTGAAACCTGTCACCTGCCCCCTTTTCATCTTTTATCATGCAACTTTCTCACTCTTTTTAAAACACTCATTTTACACACTCATTTTAATTTCCCACTTTGAAAAACCGAGCCCTTCCCCCGTGCCCAACGTTTTTCTCTTTCTTTGCCCAAAAACACTCCTTTCAACAGCTGGTAAATGAAGAAACCCACACAGTCAAAATATATCCAAAAATGGACCCATTCTCGAGTTTAAACAAGATTTGGTCTCATCTGTATCTTTCATGATGAATCTTTTGACCCATTCCCCCTGTTCTCTTTTTTCCCTCAACATTGCAAACCCTATCAAAAAGAAAAATATGTCCCCCCTCGCAACCTAAGGGCCCCTAGAATTAAAACTTTTTTTTTACAAGTTTGCGGAATCCCTACCCACAAACCTCTGACAACAAAACCCCCTTTAAACCCTACAATGAGCCCTCAGCAACTCCCTTGATGGCATGAAACCTCCCACTGACCGTCTCCTCCTAAAGGGCCCCTGTGCACCAGGGTTTTAAAACCCCATGACACCCTGGACAAAAAACCCAAAACGCGGGCAATTAGACGGCAGTGGCGAAAACAAAAAGGAAAATCAAAAAGCAGCCTTCGAAAAAAAAATAAAAAAGTCAAATTTTTAAATTCTTTCAGAAAAACAAAGTACTCCTTTTTCTCAAGTGCTTAAACCCATTAAAAGAAATCTTTTTTTCCCCTCACTCCACTCTTTTTGGGAAACCCTTGAGGAACCCCTCTGCCTTCCACCCCAAAACCTTTCTAAAATTTCCTTCTATTTTTCTGCACTTTTTTCTGAAAAAACCCCGCAAAAAACCTTTCCAGATTGGATCAGATCCTTTCCCCGGGAACTTCTGGACCCCCCAATTCTCGGGTACTCTCTCCTTTTTTTTCATCAAATGAGAAATGACCCTGACAATTCTAAAAAGGAATGACCAAAACACAGTGATCTTGATCCCCAACCTGCTTTTTTTTTCGTACAGTGCCTACCACAATTTATCCCCGCAAACGGAGAGAAAGGGAGAAAGGTTTTTCCACTGGAGAAGGAAAACCATCCTCGAGGGGGTGCTGGGGACCGATTTCATTGGTTCGTGTACCGGGACTAAAGGGTTTACTGGTCCACTAGTCCTCTAAGTCCACGTGGTTGCCCACCCCTTTTATTGTCAGCCCTGAGTCCAAAAACTGTCAGTAAAACCCTCATCCAAATTCGAAGCCCGGAGGTTCTCGGGCCCAAAAAACCCAAAAGCCCACCCCGCCGAAAAGTCCGCAGTATTCCAAAAGTCTACAGAGCCTAAAAATTTCCAAAAAGCGGAAGATTTAAAGCCCTCCGAAAAGCCCTCACCAACCTGTGAGTCCAAAAAAATTCCCGCCGCTGGTGAATCCCGTGGGGTTTTCGTTTTCAAAGAAGACAGCCCCACCAGCGCCACTTTCCCCCTTTGCCGAAAAGAAAGGGGGATTTGATGCCATCCAAATCCCCCACCAGTAAAACATGGACACTGAATTCTAGCAGAGGGGAAATAAAATTCAGGATGGGGGAAAGCATTGATGAGGAGAACGAAGAGATGGACGCCCCCTTTAAAAGGGACAGTCGCTTTTGTTTTTTCACTAGAAATGGGGTGATGGTGGGGTTTGGAGAGGGAAAAGATAATCAAACCAAGGAGTATGGGGGAGAAGAACAGGAGGATTCCCGTCGCACCAGACCACCGGGAAATTTCCCAGAGAGGGATGGTTCCGCCTGGAGAGCCCCAAACCTTTCAGGACATCAGCCGGGTTCCCCCAGAGCATGAAAAGCAGCGCAGCATCCAAACGTCCAGAGAGGGCAGCAAGCGGTACAGGAGTGAAGGAGCCCTCCCAGAAATTGCTCCCCCCCCGAAAGGACGCTCGCCAACAGCAAGTGGAAAAAAACCCCGGGGCCAGTGTGTGATAGGGGAAAAAGAAAAAAAAGGAGCGGGCCCCGGGAGCAAAAGCTCCAGGAACCAGGGGGGTTGGCCCAGAGAGTGAGGGCCAAAAAGGGACCCGGTTCGACCGCTGGAGCATTTGCCCCACAAGCGTTCCGGCAGAGGGGGCCGAGAAAACCAAGCGGCTGGTGCGGAAGAGCGGACGGGCGGAGGCGCTGGCCGGGGGCCCTGCCCCGGGGCCCGGGCTCGGGAGGACGTGCTGACGCGCCTGAAGCAGTTCCACGAGCAGAGCCAAAAACGCCGGGGAAACTTTGGGCGAAACCTGACCGTTCTTTGGTTGCAGCGGATGCAAAAGAAAAAACCCAAAAAGCAGTGCGGAGGCTGAGAGACAGAGACAGCGGGCAGGGGACAGCAGCGCAACCACAAAAACCGCGGCGGGGCAGGCTACTCCCATTTCCCCAAGGGGGCAAGCACCACCCCCACCCCAGTCTGCACCCCCGGAAAAAAAAAGGAAAGGCTTGTTGGTGGGGGCCCAGGGAATAGAGAACAACCTCAAGCTGCTGCCCACAAAATCGATGCGCCATTGGCGTTTTTCATCAGAACGGGCAGATGAAAAAGGGTTGGGGTTGGACCTCCGGGCGCCGGTAAAACACCCCCCCGCTAAAACCCCGTCTCCCCCGGTCACGGGCCGGCCCTTTCGGGACAAGCTGCTGGGGCATTGGTGCCTGTTTAAAAGGGGGAGAGGGTTTCCCAGTGCGGGAAACAACGGGTTGTCCGTGCACCCCACTCCCCACCCCCTTTTCGCCTTTTTGCAAAAACCTGGGGGCCAAGATGATCGGGGAAAAAAGCCGCCCGAAAAATGTCGCCCAATCCGGTGGGCTTCGCCATTGCGGCAGTGGGGGGGGGGTTTTTGGGGGAGGGGAATTTTCCCAAATGTAGGGGAGCTAATCATGGCTAAATAAAGGCTCTGTCCCCCTACTGCGCCCTTCAAACCCCCCTCCCCCCTGCCCAACCAGCCCCTCTGGGGAACCACAACGCTCAAAAAGCGCCCTTTTTAGCGCAAAATTTTCCTAAAACGCGTGTGGGGAAATTCGGCCCCTGACGCCCACGGGGAACCTCCCTCAAAAGGCTGGGGGGCCCCCACATTTTTGAGCACCCCGGGGTTGGGCTGCCCCCCCCCATTTCCCTTCCCCCCCCCGGGGAAAATTCCCCCCACCCCCCCCGGTACCGGAAACTTTGGGGGGCAAACCCCGGCCCAAAGCCCTTCGCCAAAGGCTTCCCCCCCAAAAAAAAACAAAAGATTTTGGCTGGACCCGGCCCCCTTTTTCCTGGGGGCGACCGGAAAAAAGTTTGGCTGGGGCCCCCTTTTCCCTTCTGCCCCCAAAGGTTTTCCGCCCCATTTTTGGAAACGTGGTAAAGAAAGCGGGGGGGTCATTAACATCCAGGGGCTTTCCGGGAGACGGCAAAAGAACAAGAAAAAAACCGGGGAACCCGGGGGAAAACCCCCTTTTTCCCAATTTTTGGTCCGATAATTGATTTAAAAAAAAAACCCCAAGGGCAAACCCCTTCACCAAACCAACCAACAAAAAAGTAAAAACACACAAAAAAGGGGTCAATTTTGTCCTTCGGAGAGATATTAAACCGGGGGCCCGGGGAAAGCTGCGAAATTTTTGGAAACCAAATCCTTTCCGATTTAAAAATTTAAAAAAGGCCGTTCCTGGGAACAAAACAAAACAAAACCAACACACCCCCAAAAAAAAACACAAGTCACCAACCCAAAAAAAAAGGGGCATCAACCTTTATTTTTTCCTTCAAAAATGGGGCCTATAAACCATCCCTTTTTAAAATTTTTAAAATTTTAAAATTAAAATTTTTTTTTCCCAAAAAAATTAACCCATTTTTTTCGGGGAAAAGGTTAAAAAATTTAAAAAACCCGAAAATACACCCCCACTGGATGAAAAAATAAAAATTAAAGGTTTTTATTTTTTCCCCGAAAAATTTTTTTTTTAAAATTTAAAAAGTATTCAAAACGCTTTTGTTCTTTAAAAATTTTTCCCGTAAAAATTTAATTCCAAACAAAAAAAAATTATTAAAAAATTTTTAGATTTTTTTAGAGAATTACAAAAAAATTTTTGAAATCTTTGTTTAATTTTTTCCTTTAATCTTTCAAAACCCCCAATTTAGTAAAATCTTATTAAAAAAAATGGATTTCCCCAAAAATTTAAGGGTTATGGGAAATTGTTTCCGTAACTTTTTTTTAAAAACCCTTTAAAAAAGTTTTTAAAATTAAACCCCCCTTTCTAAAAAATCCTTGGGGGAGTTTTCAGTCTCCCAAATTCGGGGTCACCCTTAAGCACTGAAACAACCCTAGTCCAAAACCTTAAATCACTTCTATTTGCTTCGGACTGGGAAAAAATTCCCCCTTTTTACTCAAAAAACGACTTATCTGAAACCTTCCCACACTTTTGGGAACCATTCAATTCTTCTCTCCCGTCTTCAAAAAAAAATTCGGTTTTTACTGGCACACCCCCCTCCTTTTTTTCATTTAAACCTCAGGCCCAAATTCCCGACATTCGAAAGTAAAAAAACAGACAATCCTGTCAGACGGGAATGGGGTTTTGCCCCCAAGGGTCAGTTCTCGGCCCTGTTCTTTCACTCTCTATACTGTTTCCACTATAACTTTAAAATAAAACCGCCAATCATATCAACTACCCCTTTTTTACGCAGTTTCCCTTCAGTTTCAAAGAAGCTTTTTACACCTGAAAACCCGCCTTCTCTCTAAAAAATTGGGAAAACCTCCTTCAAATATCCAAAACTGGATGATACAAAACAAGCCAATTTTAAAACGCATATAAAACCGAAGCTATGCTTGTGGGGCCCAAACAAAAAATCCCAATAACAATTTCAATAAAACTCGGAAAACATCATGCCCTATCCACTGCGTGAAGTATTAGGTGTCTTTTTAATGGGAAAAAGGGCCACGGGTTTTTGGGCAAAAATTCATCCCCCGGGAACCTTCCAGTCGGCTTTTTATAAATTTTAACGGCGTTTTAAGTGAAAATTCGAAAGTCCCTGCCCAAATTATGCAACATCCAAACTTTTTTGGGGCTCTCATTCTCTCACTTTGGGGCAAATTGAAATTTCCTTTTTTGGCGGCTGCCCGCAACCCCTATTCCAAATCCCTTAACGTTACAAAACTCTGCAGCCCCGACTAATCCTCGGGAAAGAAAAAAATCTAAAACCCCAGTACTTTTCCCTTTTTGCGATCTCCCCCATGGTTGCCTGTGCCCCCAAGAGCAAACTTTTAAGCAGTCCCCCTCTTTTAAACAAATGTCCCCACCAAAAAAAACACCCCCCCACCTTTTGTAAATTGTTTTACCTTGTACCCCCTTCAAGTTCCCTCCCGCCGGCTGCAGATACACTGTGCTTACAAAAACCCCTTGTTAAACCAAATCCACTGTTGGTCGAAACTCTTTCTCTTTTTTCTGGTCCCTCCATCTAGAACGACCTTCCTCTCTCTCTTCGCAGAAGCTTACTTTGAAACATTTAAATCCAGCCCCCAAGACTTTTTTATTTCAAACTAACTTGTTCCCCACTCTTTCATTTTAAAACTGCTCCCGTCTTCAACAGCCCCAAAAAACCATTACCCTGCCAAAAACCCACAACCCGAATGTGGTGTTTTAGGTGGGTTTCATTTGAATTTGTTTTAAAATTTTAATAGTTATTCCCTTCTGTAAGAATATGTTGAATGCAAGCGCTCGATTTGGCCTTTTAAGATAAAGCACTATAAAAATTCCATTTATTTTTATTTTTATGTGGGGGATCGGGGGTCTGAGGAACCGCCTGTTAGAAAGCGAAAGTCCGGGTTTTGAAGTGTGCGGCGGTTGTACCCCGTTTTGGGCGGAAATTTTTCCCCCATTTCCCTTAGACATGAAATGGGTCTGGGCGCTAGTCTTTTTTTTGGATGAAAACGATAAACCCAGGTCCCGTGGGGTTACAGTAATTTTTTAGCGCCTAAAAAACCCCACCGGGAAAAAAGAGAGTTTGTCCCCCGGCAAAAATTTTTAGAAAAAAAACCACTCTGATAGGGAAAACCCAAAAACAGCTGCAGAAAAAAAAAATAAAAAAAAAAGGGGGGGAAAGGGTGGCCAGGCTTAAATGGCGACGCGTTCTCCCGCTCTCCCCGGGGAGAGCAGCCCGAATTTCACGGAGATAAATCTGCCGTGACTTAAAATGGTATGAAATTAAAAACTTGGGGGGGGGGGGCGCTTTGATTTGTTTCTTTTAAAAAATTTAGCGCTAAAAAATTTCCCCTTCATTATTATTATTATTAAATTTTTATTTTTTTTTTTTTTTTTTTTATTATTATTATTATTATTATTGTTAACTGTCTCCTGCACGTGTCAACCCATCACCCGTTTCCTGCTACCCCGTCTCCCCGTCACCTGTTTACCTGTTTAACGCCCCTTGTCAAAATGGCTCCTATCATTTTCACCTACCCCTGTCCCTCTGTCACCTATCACCTGTCATCTACCCCCTGTCCCTTGTCACCTATCAATTTTTCCCCATCTCCTGTATTCCCCGTTTTCCCTTTTCCTTCCCTTTTTTTTGTTTTTTGAACCGTTGGGGACGGGGGCGGGGGAAGTTCCCTTTCTTTATGAATAAAGGCCCCAACCAAAACCCGGGTTTTCTCTGTTCCCTTTTTTAAAACACCCTTTAACGTCCTCAGTGTTTTGGGGTAAGTGATTTTGGTCCAAAGAAGGGGTTTTATGACCTCCTTTGCTTTCCCCTGAGTGTAGGTTTAAAAGGGGGGGAGGAGTTCCCAAACGAAGGGAAACGTTTGGGGGGCGAGATATCAGAGAGCTTTTTTCAGGGCCAGCCGTATTAGGGCGGGGCCCATCTCCTCTCCCTCGCTGTTTTACCTTCCCTTACCCAAAAGAAAAACGGGTACCCATTTAAAAGTGAGTGAACTGGAGGACTGTTTTGGAAGCCCAAAGGGGTGCAAATGGCACCCCTCCAATGGTAAAACGCTCAATGCTGTGTAAAACCCCAGCTTGGGAAAGCAATTTCTCGGAAACCCTTTAGCTATCCTTGTCACCCTCCTAAATGAAGTTTAAACCCCAATTGGGGGCGGGACAGTTAGTGATTAAGGCTTTAGGGGGCCATCTCACAGCCCCGGGGTTTGATCCACCCCTGAACTGAAAAAACCACTCCCTGAAAGTCCTCCGGGTGGGCCTTTAAAACCCCCATCCCCCGGAACACAGTCAAAACTCTTGCCCACCCATATAGTCCGCTCTGCCTTTTGAAAAAAGTAGGTCATTGGTGCCGGTGATTAGGGATAAAAATATATATTATATATAAATTATTAATATATATAATATATATAAGAAGAAATAGATAGAAGAAATTTGATTTTGATAGATAGATAGATAATTAGAAGAAAAGGTGTTGAAGTTTTGGATAAAAGAAAAGTAATAGGATAATGGGAAAAAAGCTTTTATGTACTTTTTTTTGAAACCAGAAAATTTTTTTAAATCCAGAATTCAAAAGGTTAAATTTTTTAAAAAAACCATGGCCAAAAACCTTTGGCCTTTAAACTTTTGCTTGGAAAAAAAAAAATTTAAAAGCCCCAAAAATTTGCCCTTTTCCTTTCCCTTTTCTTAGGCTCTCTTTTTCCCGTCTCTCTTTCTTTTCACTTTCTGTCTCTCTTCCCTCCCTCTGTTTCTTTCTCTTCTTTTTTTTTTCTTCTCACTCCCTTTTTTTCTCTCCCCCCCCCTCCCCGTATTGGCCCCTTTTTCATTTTTTGGGCTTTTTTCGTTTGTTTTTCTTCTGGGGGCTTTATTTCCTTCTTCCCACCCCCTCCCAATTTGGGGGGACAACGGAGTTCATTTTAAAATTTTTCAGGTTCGTGTGTTTCCCCCCCCAAATTCGGCCAGGGTTTTTGTGGTTCTGGGCTTTCCCTGGTAAACTTTAAAAAAGGGGTTGGGCCCCAGCCTGTTTTTTAAATCCCACTTTCAGGAATTTTTTAAAAAAACACCCTTTTTCCCCGCCCCGAAAACGAAAAGGGGGCCCAACCATGGGGGAATTTAAAAAGGGTTTGAACCTTTTTCATTTGTTATTCACCTTTAAGGTCTGGTGACCTTTTTTGGGGGACCTTGGAAAATTTTAAAATTCCCCCCCCATTTTTCAAACCCACCAAAATTTTACTAAGGCCTTTAGGTCCCCTTTAAGTTGGCTTTCCCCGTTTTTCCCTTTGCCCCTTTCCCTCCCCCCTTTCCCCGTTCCCCGGGAGGGCCCTTTGGGGCCAACCAGAAGGGTTTTTGGAAAAGGGCCCCCCTTTTCCGTTTTTTCTTTTTTTCAAAGTCGGCCTTCAAGGCCGGTGGCACTTCAAAATTTGTTTTATCGGGGGTTTTTTCCCGGGGGGACGCTTCCGTTTTTCCCCCCTTTGGGGGCTTTTCCCTTTTTTAGGACAATTTAGGCGTCCAAAAAAAAGGTTTTTTTTTTACGTTTTTCCCCAAAAACTTCAGGTTTTGTTCCGTTTATGTTAAGTTTTGGGGGTTTTAAAAGGGGGGTTTAAAAGGCATCCAACGAATTTCCGGGAACGGGGCGAAAAATTTGGGGGGGGAAAGGATTTCCGGGTCCTCTTCTCAAGAAATCGAAGGGGGGCCAAAATTTTCCCTTTTTGGGAGGGAAAGAAATTTAAAGGGGGGGGGGCCGAAGGTAAATACCCTTTTTTTTGGGGACCCTAGGAAAAAACCCAACAAACCCAAACCCGGACAACTTCCAAAATTTTTGGTAAGGTTTTCGACCCCTTTAAAGGGGTTGTTCCTAAAAATGGAAGGACAAGGAATAAAATTTATTAAACCCCAAAAGGGGTTGAAATTTGTTTTTGTAAAATAACGGGGGTTTCCACCCCTTTGGGGGCCCAAAATAAATTTTTGTAGGCTTTCCGGGGAAAAAACCAAAAAACAGGGAACCCCCCCGTTTAAAAGAAGGGGTTTGGGGAGTGGGAAAAACCCCCATCCCCAACAAAAAAACCTTTTTCCAAAAAGGCAAAACCCCCAGGGAAGGGAAAGGGAAAAACCCAAAAACAACCCCCAAAAGGGTGGAAGGGGGGGGGGGCCAATTTGGGGTTCCCAAAAAACCCCGTAAAGACAGAACCGTAAAGTGGATGGAAACGGGGATTTGAGCAAAATGGTGAAAGCAAAATGATGTAAAAATAAAATAAAAAGAAATTTTGAAACCTAAAGAATTTTTTTTTTGTAAGGGTAACTCCCACTTTTGGGGAAAAGATTTTAAATAAATAATTTAACCGGAAACTTTTCCAAAAGCAAAAGGAAAACTTTTCAAAAGCAAAATTGGGTTTTCATGTCCCCCCTTTGGGGAAAAGGGGCCCCCCAAATTTTGGGTTTTAAAATGGCCCAAACATAAAACCCCCATTGAAGGGTTTGGCTTGTAAAAAATTTAAAAACAAGCCCCGGGAATGGGGGAAAACCCCAACGTCCCCAAACCTTAACCCCCAAAAGGGGGGGGGGGGTTTTTGGGGGGGGGGCCCTGGGAAATTTTTAAAAACCAAAACAAAATGGTTTTCCAAAAGACAAACCGGGAAAGGTGCCGGATTGGGGGAAAAGAAAAAAGGTAAAAAAATGTAGGAAAAAATGGGGTATGCCAAATAAGTAAAAAAATTTTTCATTTTTAAGAAAAAAAAGAAGGAAGAAATTTTTAAAAATTTTTCCTTTTTTAGAAAAACGCAAAGGGAGCAAAACATTTAAAACCTAAAAAAAGCTTTAAAAAACAATTTATTTTAAAAAACACCGTTTAACTTGGTTTTTAAAAACCGGAGAAGCCAAAAAATCCCAAGGTTTTAAAAAATTTTTTTTAAAAGGGGAAAAAAAAAACCTTATTTCAAAAAAAAGGGAAAAAAATTTAAAAAGGGAAAAATTTAACCCTTGGCAAAACAGGAACCCTTTTTACGTCAAAAAAATCTGAAAAACCCCAAAATGTTTTGGAATTTAAAAGGGCAAATTTGTTAAAAGGTAGGGGGAAATTTTTTTTGTTAAAAAATTAAAAAAAACCAAAGGCAAAAATGAAAACTTTTGGGAAGGGGTTTTGAAAGGGAAAAAGGAAATTTAAAAATTGAAAAAAGGACAGCAAACCTTTGGAAGGGAAAAAATTTTAAAAAAATTAGTTTTTTAAAACCCCAAAAAAAAAAAAAAGAATGAAATTAAGTTCTTAGAAAAAGGGGAAGAATTTTAAAACAAAATATATTAAAATAACTCAGGGAAAGCTTTTAAAAAAAGCATCAATTGGAACCAAAACAAAGTTTTAGAAAATTCTTGGTAAAACGAGAGAGGAGAGTCCAAAAAGGGAAGGGTCAAATGAAGAAGGAAAGGGAAAAAAAAAACAAAAGAATTTTTAAAACGAGAAAAAGCCTTTAAAAAACAATATGGTTAAAAAATGAAAATTGGCAAAGGGGTTTTTAAAGCATTATTCAATTCCCCAAAAAATTATCCGAAAAAATCTTTGATTTTTAAAATTTTTTAAAAAAATGGGGGGTTTTTTCCCAAAATTAAAAAGGGGGGGAAAAACCCTTTATTTTTTGGTTAAACAAGGGTTTCCCCCAAAAAAGCCTTTGTTTGAAAGGGGGAAAAATTTTAAAAAAAAGAAAAGCAAAAAAAATGGAAAAAATCAGCAACCCGGGTGTGATGGGGTTAAAAAATGGGTTTTTAAAAAAAGTTTTTTAAAAAAAAAATTTTTTTTACTGACACAAACAGGAAAATGAATTTTCTTTCCTTAACGGGCAAGGAAATTTTTTTCATGGGGAAAATTTAAAAAAATTAAACTGAAAATGAAAACCAAAAAGCATTTTGATAATAAATGAAATGGGAAAGAAATGAAAACAAAAAATTCAACCAAAAGGTTTCTTTAATGTTTTTTTTTGGGAAATTTTAAAAAGTTTTTTAAAAAAAGGGAAAAAAATAATTTTTTAAAAAAATTTTTTTTTAAAATTTGCAAAAAAAGAAAAAATTAAAAACCAAATTTGGGAAAAAAAAAGCAGAAAATTTTTGAAAAAAAAAAACCCCCCAATCAAATTTTTGGGAAAAAAAAAGAAAAAATTTTTGGAAAGGGCAAAAAAGGAAGGGTTAAAATTTGGTTTTTTTCAAAAAAAGCAAAAAGTTCTCCCCTTTAAAAAAAAAAAGACATAATTTTTCCAAAAAATTTTTTAAAAAATTCCAGGGGGGTTCACTTTTTGGGGGGCCCCCAAATTTTCAAATTTTCCATTGTTTTTTAAAACCCAGGGGGGGGAAGGGAGGTTTAAAAAATTTAACAAAATTAAAAAATTTAAACACCTTTTTCTTTTTAAAAAATTAAATTTGGCCCTTTTTTGAAATTGGCCAAAAGGGGTTTAAAAACCATAAAAGGGGTTTTGGAAAAAAAAAAACGAAAATTAAAAGGAAAAAGACTGTAACAAATGAGGATTAAAAAAAGATGAATTTGTGAAATATCAAAAATGCTTGTATTTACAAAGGGCTGGGAAATTTTAAAACAATCCAAAAGGGAAAATGGTGCAAAATACCAAAAGGCCCTTTAGTAAAAAATGGGAAGTTAAAAAAGCAATATTTTGGCAAAATGCAAAGCAAAAAAAGGAACCCCTTGAGGGGGAGGGTAACTTTTTTTGGAAAAATTTATCCTTTTGTATCTAGATAAAAAACCGGGGAAAATTTAAAAAAGGAGTGTACATAGAAATGGGTATTTAAAATTTTCCCAAATGCTTTTTTATAAATGTGTTAAATAAAAGGTAGAGTATTTTCTTTGGGAAATTGGAAAAGACTAAGGGTTAGTTAAAGATTTTCCCTGACATAATGCACAAACAGAAAAAAGACTTTTTTTACTTTGAAAAAAAATTCGAAATTTTAGGGCAATTTTTGAAGTAGCCCCAACTTTTTGAATTTCAACCCCTCTTTTTACAAACGCAATTCCCAAAAATTGGGTGAAAAGGGTGCAGACTGCAAGTCAGGGCAAGAAAGAGAAGGAGGGTTTGGGTGTGGCCAAACTACTTTTAACCCAAAAACCCAAAAGAAAAAAGAGAACGGTTTTAAACCCAACCCAAAAAAAAAAACTTTTTGAGCCAAAACCAAAACATTCAAGAATTTTGGGAACGAAAATTAAAAAAACTTTTAGTGGAAAAGTTTGGTCCCTTTTTCTGAAAAAATCTACAGAAGTTTTTTTTTTACCCGAGCTGCAAAGGAAAAACAATCATAATATTTTTCCAAAATAAGCTACGTTACAAAAGATGAAAGTCCCCGAATCAAATAGATGTGACCGCTGCCTTTTAAAGAAAAATTTACGTGATAGAAAAATTTTTTTGATCAATGCCCAAGAATTTTATCAATTTTTGGAAAAATAAAAAACATTTAAAAAATAAATTAATGGGTCATCCACAGCTATCTGCCAAAGGATGTTCTCTTTGAATTAAAAACCGAAAAAACTATCAATATCAACCCGAAGTTAGCTACCATCAGCCAAAATTTTATTTTTATTGAAAAGATTTTGATCGCATTTACCAAAAAACCCCCAAAAAGTTTGACTTCATTAGATTTGATCTTTGAACAACATTTTGGGGTTAAAAAAATAATACATTGTGACCGAAAAAGAATTTTTATTTAAATAAAACACCGGGGGTAAATTTAAATGTTTTTTATGAAAAAAAAACAACAAAACAACAAAAAAAAAATAAAAGAAAAAAAAAAAGAAAAAAATGAAATGCTTAAAAAAGGATGGAGAGTTTATTTTACTATTGTGTGAACTTTCCCTTTTGTTCCCGGAACAAAGACATTATTTTAAAGAAAATTTTTTTTAAAAAAAAGAAAGGGAAAAGAACATCGTTTACTGCCACAGAAGCTAAGAAAGGGTAAAAGACACAAGTAAAAAAATTGGAAAAAAAAAAGGAAAAAAAAAAGTTTAAAAAAAAAACTGGTTTTTTTTCCCTTTTGGTTGGGTTTTTGAGATCACTGTGTGAGTATCCATTTATGGGGGCCTCAACCCGGGGTCGGGAAACGACAACACCGCTATGAGAGAGATGGGAAAACATGGATGGGTAACAAAAATACAAAAGGGGGGATTGTGGAGTTTTTGCGCCATTAACTACTTTTGTTATAGGTGGGGGCCCCTTCGCGCACCGGGGCATCCACAAGCTGGGTTGGTGTCCCCAAAAGGGAGAGAATGAACCAGATTGACCATCTGATTTATCAACGGTTTTTTGGGGGAAAATCTTTTCTGGACGTGAGAACCCCGGAAAGTGCGGATGTCGGGGGTGTTTACACCTGGTCCGCACACATCCGATGGAAAATGAAAAAGAACACAAGACCAAAAACCCCTCAAGTGCGATTTATTTCCCAGTGATTTAGAGACACCAACGTGGGAAACCCCGCTTTCCCTCAACAAACTGGGAACCGATTCCACATCCTTTTCAGAATATGAACAGAAAAAGCAGAAAAAGATGTGACATGGGAAACAAACAGTTTTACTGTACACTGGGGCAGCAAGGAGAACATCAGTCCCTCAAAAGAAGGGAAACCAACAAAGACTTAACCCAAAAAGAGACCCCGATGCCAAACAAAAAAAGGAGAGAAATTAAGAAGAGATTCTGCAAGTAAAGGGCTCCACCGTACGAGAGAGGCAGGAAGTATTGTACGAGAGGGGAAAACAGGAAAGTGGGGGAAAAGACTCGCATGCCCTGACAAAGAGAAACCATGGACATCTTTCAGCTGAGGCAGAAGAAAATTGGGGAGCCCCAAAGGGGAGAAGAGAGAGTTACAAATCACCAAGAAAGTATGGAAAAAATTTAAAAGGGTGGGGGGGGAACCCAAACAGGGGGCAGAAAAGGGAAAAATTTTTGCAACAAAAAGAAAGAAACAAGAAGGGTTGGCAAACCCCTTTCCCGGAAATTCTCAACCAACCACCCCACCTGACCAGACGAGGGCCCACAAAAAATTTCCCCCCAACTACAAAAAACTTGACAAAAATTTAAAAAACCCCCAACCAAAAGGGAAGGGGATAGTGGTGCCATCAGGGGCCCTCAAAAAACGGCAAAAAATCCCCCCATCCAGGAAACCTTGTGCCGAACTGTTTTAAGGCAGGGTTCCCGAACTAGCAGTTTTACCCTACTGCAAACCCCTGTTCACAGCCCGCATGGAAAACGAAAAAGTGCCCGACAATTGGACCAAGGGGGTTGGGATAGTAAAAATCCCCAAGAAAAGGGAAACCCCGAGGGGACTGCAAAAACAAAGGGGAATTATCTTTGTTTTGTGCTGGCAAAATACTGGCCAAGGTCATCATCAGAAAAATATAGACCTGTGGACGATGCTTTGAGGAAGGAACAAGCAGGGTTCAGGAAGCAACGAGGATGTATAGACCAGATATTCACGCTCAGAAACATCATCGAACAGTGCACAGAGTGGCAAAGACAACTGTATGTGAATTTTGTGGACTTCGAAAAGGCATTTGACAGCATACACAGAGACAGCCTTTGGAGTATCCTTCGACACTATGGCATCCCATCGAAACTGGTACACCTTATCAAGAGCTTCTACGACAACTTCAGATGCTCTGTGGGCCATAGCAACACTGTCTTCGAAGTCAAGACTGGAGTAAGACAAGGATGTGTGATGTCGGCAGTTCTCTTCAATCTGGCCATTGATTGGGTGATGAGGAAGACGACAGAAGACACCCCAAGAGGGATTCGCTGGAGCCTGTTCTCAACACTAGACGACCTTGACTTTGCGGATGACCTGGCGCTGCTGTCACACACACACCAACATATTCAGGAGAAGACCAGCAGACTCCAAACATTCGGACAGCAAGTGGGGCTTCGTATTAGCACCAAGAAAACAGAGACAATGTCGCTCAATGTGAACACACCAGCCCCTGTGAAAGTGAATGGAACTGACCTGCGCCAGACAGACAAGTTCACATACCTTGGCAGCATCATCAAACCAGAGGGCGGCACAAAAGAAGACATCCACAACAGACTGGGCAAGGCCAGGAGTGTGTTTAGAGAGATGAACAATATCTGGAGATCAACTCAGTACAGCACCAACACCAAGCTGAAGCTATACCAGAGCTGTGTTGTATCTACGCTCATGTACGGTTCTGAGTGCTGGAGGATGACGGAAGCGGATCTTACCAAACTTTGATCCTTTCACACGTATGCTTCCGAAGAATTCTCCGGATCTTTTGGCCAGAGAAGATCTCCAATGAAGACCTATATACGGAGATGCAGGCAAAAGACATGGGAACCATCATCACCAGACGACGGTGGAAGTGGATTGGGCACATCCTCCGAGAGACCCACAGTTAATCACAAGAAAAGCATTGCACGGGAACCCAGAAGGAAGGAAAAAAAAGGGGAAGCCCAAAAAGAAACGTGGAGGAGAACGAGAAAGTGAAAAATGAAGGCCATGCACATTTTGGGGGATCAGGGGACTGGGTTTGGGCCCGGGAAAAGGCAGGAGTGGAAAGGGGCTTTGTTGTTTGCCCTACACACCACGGGTGTAATGGTTAATGATGATGTGTGAGAAAATCAAGAAGTTTGAAAAAAGCACCCTCATGCCCATCCCCAATCCTTCTTTCAATGTCTGCGGGTAAGGGTCTTTTTAAACAAAATTTTGGGCCCGTAAACCAGCGAGCAAATCGGTCTGATCTTGCATTTAGGTGATTTTTGTTGTCCAGAGATTTCTTTTTGGTCAGGTGGCTGTGATTTTGATTTTCCTGGAGAAATTTTTCAGGTTTTGATCATACATCCAATACTATAGCTCCGGGGATTTTTGAGGCTATGGACGGTCTCAATTTTTTTTGCTCCCTTTTAATGCCCAGTGCTGTTGCCAGGGGCCTTTTTTTCTATCATCAAGGGGGTTTTAACTGCACTGAAATGATTCCCAAAACCCAAACCCAAGGCTTAAATAAAAGGTGTTTTTCAATTTCGACAGCCCTTGTTTTTTCCCAGCAAAGGCGTCGAATTAGTTTTCTCCCTCCATTGCTTACAAATTTCCCAGGTTTTCTAGATGTCGCCTTTTATTTTCTTGAGAATATGTAAAATAGGGTGGGAGAGAGAGCAGAAAAACCTTGGCGAAACCCCCAATTTTTGGTTTGGAACCATTCTCTCATGTTGTTGTTAAAGTAGACTGCACTCGTTGCCTTTTTTTATAGAGGCACGTAGGGTTCTATCGGGTTTGGGCATTGATTTTAATACAACCTCAATTTTCCCTAAAAGAGCGATGAAAAAATTTTTCGTCAAAACCAAAAAGGCAAGAAAAGGATTTTGGTGGTGTTAAAAAACTTCTCACAGAGTAATCAAAAGGTTGAAAATACCCTTTGCTATGTTTCCTTTCCTTTCCCCCTGAAACCTCCCCTCCCTTTCTTTGACGATCTCCTCAGCTTGTGCTTCAGTCTTTTTGGGGAGGATATTTTAGCTTGACTTTGTTTGGGAGGGTTTGGGAACAGGCTGAGGGTTTATGGAAATTTTGACAAAATTTGTAAGTTTTTTTTTCTTTAAGAGAGGGATAGGGGGTGCCCTTAAAGAATTTATTCCCAAACCCCTTTATTTAAAATGCCCCATCCAAAAATTTTTTAACACACATAAATTTCATAAATTCCCCCCAAATTTCGCAGCTTTTTCATGTTTAAAAGGAAAAATGCACATGCGAGGCAGGTGTGTATGCGGGCCCGTGAGGCTTTTTAAGGCAAGGTAAGGAAAAAAGGATCGTTGTTTTTTTTGTTTTCCCTGTTTGTTTTTGGGGCCCCAAAGGGAGAAAAAAAAACCCTCACTAGATTTGAGGCCAAAATTCTGTCATCTATCTCAGCCAATTTCCCCCAAAACCTGATGAAATCCGGGCCCTTTTTTGGGTTTGTGAGGCGGGAAAAAAGTAGTAGTATTTTAGTTAGTAGTAATAGTAGTATGAGAGGGGACAGAAAGTAGTAGTAGGTATAGTAGAGAGAGAGTAGTTATTTTTAGTAGTAGTTTAGTAGTAGAGTATTTTATTTATTTTAAGTAGTAGTGGGTAGTAGTAGTGGGTAGTATTTTAGAGTAGTAGAAGTTTAGTATAGTAGCAGCAGCGCAGTAATAAGTAGTAGTAGTAGTAGTAGTAAGAGTAGAGTAGAGTAGAAGTAGTGGGTTAATTTTAGTAGTATTTGGGGGTAGTAGTAGTATGAGTAAAGTAGTAAGAAAGGAGTAGTAAAGTATAGTAGTATTAGAGGTTGGAGAGGAGGAAGGAGGAGGAGGGGGTTGTTGCGCTGCTGTTTGCTGCTCTTTGGTTGTTGTCATTGTGGGGTTGGGGTTGGGGTTTTGGCTGTTCTTTTCCTGTTTAATATCTTGGAGATAACTCAGTATTACACCGTGACCAAATTCCCACCCCTCCTGGGAATAAATGTCAGAGGAAATACACTGGATGAGACGTCTGCGTGCATGGACTTGAAAAGGAAACTTACCAAAAATTTTCCCAGCCTTTACTCTGATTTCAGGGAACAACTTTTTGGGTTTACTCCCAAAACAAAATCAATTTTTGAATCCCCAAAAAACGACCGGGTATCTGGTGCTCTGAGCAATACGTTTAAATAAAGTCTTGTGCTTCATGTTTTCCATTATTTTAAAATTTCCTGCACTAATTTTTTAACCCCATTGGGTTTTTAAATTCTACAGAGCTAAATAAATTTTGATTGAATTTTTTTGATGGTTTTCTACCCCCCATTTCCCCCCCCCGACTTTTTAGCATAATTTCATTTTTATGCATTTTCATACAACCCAACAAAAGTTTTTATTTCCTTTAAAGAAGAGTGCGGTCTTTTGGGTATGACTTGTCAAGGTTGAAGACACAAAAAAAAAGGCCCTTAAACAAAGCAAAACAAACAATAAATGGGTCCCCCTTTGAAACTAGTGACATCAAAAACTGACAAGTCCCCCATGGCAAGCAGGAAGCCCACCAAAATCATCAAAAATCTTTGGGGGAAAATCAGCAAAATCAACAGGAAAAAGAGGGAAAAAGTACTTTAAAGAACGGATGAGTAAAAGGAATGCAGACCCGGGTGAAAAAAATCAGGAAGAGGGCCCCTTTTCAGGGGAAAAAACTTGGGAAAAAAACTCACGCAAACTACCCTGAAAAGCCCGGTGGTCACAGAATCAATTTCCCCAGTCATGGAGACATTCTATAAAATTAATTTTTTACAAGACCAAAAAAAGGGAAAAAGGGCCAAAAACAGACCAAATACAGGCCAAAAAAATGTGACCGCTTTGCTGGGAACTTTTTGGGTAGGTTTTATCTACAACAGCCCGACCTTTTTACGTGGAGAAGGAAGAAAAACATCTCTGATAGCAAAGGGTGCCCTTTTGAAGACTGATCCACCAAGGGCCCAGTTGCTAATATGTTTCCCAAGGGAAAATTTAAGACGCACCCAAGGCAAGAAAACATACCATTGCAGAAAGGGTAGACCAGAAAAAGCGTTTGACAAGGTTTGGGAAAAATTGCTTTAAACTCAAGAGGCACCAAAATGGGATCAAAGGGCCCCCATGTACGAGTGGATCAGCCGTCCTTTTAAAAGGAAGTCCAAGCAGGAAGAGGCCCTAAAGGAAGGGATTCCACAAGGTTTTGTACTCCCCCCCACACTTTTACCCCCTCTTCATGAAACAAAATCTTGGGGGCCATCCCCAAAATTGATCCATTGTCAAAATTTTCCCCAACGACCTGGGCCCTTTTGGGGCTCCCAAACAATACGTAATACAACCGCGTAGGAATTTAGGAGGACCTGAGGAAGATCAAGTAACGAAAAAAAGCAAGGCTGGGGAAACCCTCAACACCAGGGAAAAAAACCCCAAAATACCCATCGAAGTATGGCCCCAAAAAGGGAAAAGGGATGCACATCTTTTGGTCAATGAAAAATTTCCCCCCCCCAGAAAAAAACACCAACCATTTGTGGTTACCTTTTATCCCAGGAAGACCCGGAAGAGCCAAAAAAAAAAAAAGAAAAAAACAAGAGCCAGGCTTGGAACAGTCCTGATGATTGGTTTTTCCATTAATTTAACCCTTTTATCAAACCCTTTTTTTTAAACCCATTTTTGTTGAATTCTACAGAGCTAAATAACGTAGATTGAATTGTTTGGGTGGTTTTTCTACCCACAAATTGACTTTTCTTTTACTCATTGTACAATTGTATGCAGTTTTAAACAACCGAAACACCCGTTTAAAAATTTACTCAAGCTAGTTTCACTTTGTGTTTTTTGCAATTTAAGTATGTTTTTCGTGTTGGTCACTACACGTTAAAGCATGTCACCCAATAAGTCACCAAACACAGGTAGCAGTTTAAAGGGAAAATACAACCCAAAAAAGCAAAAAATGCCCTGAAAATGACAACAGTTCATGCAGTTAGTGTTTCATAAAAGAACCCCCCAGCCTACCTAAAAATTTTTTCCCAAAGTTTTTAATGTTAAAAGGTAAATTTAAAATGTGTCGCAAAAAGTCCCCTTTTAAAATCCCTTTTTTTTATTAATTCCCCCAAAATGACAAAGCCCTTTTTTTTAAAATTTTTTTTTTCTTTAAAAAAAAAAATCAATTCCCAAAATTTTATGCAAATGGTGTTGAAAAAGGAACTGATGCCCCCTAATTGTTTACCAAAGGTTAGGGAAAAATAAAACTTCAAGGATGAATTTACTGGTTTCCCAAAGACACCAGTTGTTTCATAATACGGCTCAAGAAGACGAAGTTTTGTTGCTTTTTTTTTTTTGAAAAAAAAATTATTTCAAACAATATCTGAAACTTTTACGCAGCTCATATCTGTCTGTGTTTTAAAGACAAGTTTTTTATGTGCACAAAAGTTATTGTTTGTACATTTAATGTCACAGTGTCACATTGTTACCCCGTGTCCTGCACAAAGTGTGACAGTACAAAACCCCACATCACTTCCATCAATAGTCCCCCCTTTAAAAAGGGTTGGGCACAATGATGGCACTTTGGACACATCATATTATGGAAAGTACAGATTATGGCGTGTCAGTGGTGAACCCATTGTAGCCACCTTCCCCCCTTGGCAAAATTGATGGCTTTTTTGCTTTTCCCTCTTGCTATGTTCTTATTAGCAGCATATCTGTTTGCTTCTGCCGTTGCAGTTCAAAGGAAACTGTGATATTGATAGAGAAAAAAGCCAATGACAGGCGTGTATGGGGCCCAGTGGGCAGGTGAAAGTCCCCCAAAGTACTGTCCACCTGGTCATCACCACCTGTTGGCGCTGTTGTATTGGAAAATACAGGCCGCCCGCAATTGGTGTTGGGTTTTGGTTGTAATGGACCAAGATGGTAATAAAAGAGAAAACAAAGCAGGACTGCACGCATCACCTTGCTTTAAACCTAAAAGTACACTGAAAACATTCTGTCACTTACTTTTGTATCTAACTCTAGATTTTACTTAACTGTGCATGCTCATAATGCAACTCCGGGATTTTCCTTGAACACCGTTCTTAAGAATAGGCCAAAGTATTGTTCTTTTGTCAGTATCAAAAGCTTTTTCAAAGTCTACAAAAGCAACATATAACTTTTTGTACAAAGCCATCAAAGTAAGCATATGATCTATGGTTGAGTATTTACTTTTAAAGCCTGCTTGAAGTTCCCCTTTGTAAGTTTTGTTTTCTTTGAACCCTTAAATGAAGCATGTCAATATCAGTTTCTTCAACCCATTTTTTCAAGTCTAAAAATTTATCGTTTCTTCAATCCATTCTTCAAGTCTGCAATTATCAGTTTCTTCAATCCATTCCTCAAGTCTGTAATTATTATATTATTTAATCCATTCTTCCAGTCTGCAATTATCAGTTTCCTCAATCCATTCTTGAAGTTTGCAATTATCAGTTCCCTCAATCCATTCTTCCAATCTGTAATATTTTTCACCCAGTCACTGGTTTACAAAGTCAAGATTATGCCCAGTTAGGGCTGAGTCTGGCATACAGCCATGGTCATTCAATAGATTGTATTTGCATGTTAGATGCTTCTTAACCGCTGTTGTGTATCAGTGCCTGTGCACTTCAGTGTGTGCGTGGTGAGTGTGTGCATGTGTGGGTAGGTGTGTGCATGTGTGATGTGTGTGTTTTGTGTGATACCCAGCTTTAGCGGTTAGTGCAGCATATCTTAATGCTGAATCTTTTTTTCAAAACCCGTATTTTATTCTGTTGATGAAAAAATTGTTAAAACCCAATTAATATCAGACTAAAATTGAAATTGTTGGAAACTAGCTTTGTTTTCGTTGATTGGCGAGCTGCCGTTTTGCTTTGTAGGAAGAACTGAGTTCTTTCCTTATTCAAGTCTCTTAGTTTGTGCTCAGGAGTGAAATGTCAAAGAAGCTTTGTTCTTCCCACCAGTTTCCCCTACCAGTTTCCCCAGCTTTGAACTGTTTTCCTCTAGCTGCTAAGATGGCAGAAAATTTAAAGCCAGTTGCTCAGAGTTGAAGTTTGGTGTAGTTTAGAGAGCAAAATAGAAAATCTGGGGTGCCAAAAACAGTAATCAGTTTGAGGTCAGGGCAAATTTTGTTGTCTGAATTAAAAGTAAGTTGGGTTCCCAAATCCCAAACATGGGAAATTCAACCCAAGATGGCTTGGCACAGAAAACAAAGGACAAGAGTCAGCCCACAGAAAATGATGCCAAAACCAGAGAGGCAGATGCAGGGATCATCACTGTAAAGAGAAGTGATAAAGTGCACCAAGTGCAAGGCAAGGAAGATGGCTTCAGAAGCTGCACAACTGAGGGAGAACTGGTAGGAAGTAATGAAGAAGTTCTTTCTTCGGCAGATGAGGATGATGGTTTTCTTGCCAGTGTAAATAAAAATCTGGTAGAGAAAGACACAAACAATCTACATAACTGGTGGCCTTTTTCCTTGCCAACAACAAAAGGTTTGCCAAACAGCTGTCAGAAGACAGACTGAAAGGTCACATGGAAAAAAATGCCAGAGTCCAAGCACCTGCAACAACTTGAGGTCACTGCTGTGAACCCAATGCCTGGAAGACAGTCCCCGCTCAAGCTTACTGTACAAAAAAAAACTTAGCTCAAGTTCGGGGAGGACTGTG
>CM054156.1:53312832-53372078 GCA_028751875.1 Rapana venosa
TCTTCCCATTTATCTTTGTTGTGCGTAGAATTGGGTTTTCACGCTTTTCACGCTTCAACAAAGTTCCACGGTTTTTTGTGAAAACCCACGTCTCTAAACATCAGGAGAACAGGTCGATGCACCCTTTTATTATCGGGACAGCATCTTCCGGGGATTTCTGTTTCCAAGCAGAATTGTCAATGCTTTCCATTTCTTCCAAGTACTTGCAATCCTGGTTCTGACAGCTAATTCAGATTTTGTTTGTTAGCAGAATTCGTCTACCACTTCTATCTTCCTTTGTTCAAATTCTAGCTCCTCCTTTCCTGCATCGGTGTTGTCTTTACCCTTCTTATTCATACAAATGGGGCAGACAATTACTACCGTCCCCCTTCTTCAACTTTTGAGCTTTGAGAAATTTTTTGTGACACCAATATTGACATTTGGAGCATTTGATCGAACTGTTCCCTACTCCTTTGTGGCAGACACCACACGGGTATTTGCCTTGCTCTCTTTTGTGTCGCGGTCTTTTCCAATGTCTTTGTTTTGGGGTCTTGACAACACACTCTCTATGAAAAAATTCTTTCACCCAGACCTGCCAGTCTTGCTACTATCAATTAAGGCGCATAGGCCGCGATTGCAAGTCTATGTCCGCTGACGCAACTTCCAACTTGTCAACATCTCTCATTCTTTAAACATTTAACTACTGTAATTCTTTTTGGTTGGCCTACCAGCATCATCCATCCACTCTCTTCAACGCTTACAAGCTCTGCAAGCCACTGGTCCTGAGAAAGAGAAAATCGGGAAACACATAAACCCTCTTCTGCAATCTCTTCACTGGCCTGCCTGTCTCACAAAGACTGAAGTATAAGATCAATACCCTCTGTTTCAAATGTCTCCACAAATCTGCAATCTTATCTCGTAACTGTCTTTAAACCCGTACACTACATCCCGTTACCTTCGTTCGCCGCAGATTCTTTTTCTTTTGAACCCAATTCAAAAAAAACCACTGTGGGTGTCGTCTATCTCTTTTCTGGCCATCCCGGGAAAAAGACCTCCCCCTTTTTACCTTCCCAAAACCCTTTCAAAATTCCTAAAAAGTCAAAACCCCATATTTTTTCCTGAACTTTCCTCCTATTGCCCTAACAAAAGAATTGTAAAACCCCTTGTTTTTGGGGTTTTTGTTTGGGTTTTTTTGGTTTTTTTGTTTTCCGTTTTGTTTTCGGAAATATTTGCTCCCGGGGAAAAGGGTTTTAAAAAATTTTGGGTTCCATTTTTTTTTGGAAAGGGAGATTTTAAATTGGGAAAATTATTTGATCCCCAAACCCCCTTAAAGGTTTTTTTTCCCAAGATTTCCCCAAAAATAATTTTTCCCTAATTTAAAGATTTTTATTAATTTTTTTTTTTGTTTGTTTTTTGGGGTTTTGGGTTTATTTTTTTTTTTTTTTTGGTTTGTTTTTTCTGCCCCCCAGGTCCCTCTCCAAAGATGGAATTTTAAATAATTTGGGTTCAAATGTTTAAAATTGCACCCGTTGGAAAAGGTTTCAACCTTTTTTTCCCCCCGGTTTTCCGGTTAAACCCGCAAGAATTTTTTCTTTAAAAAAATTTTTTTAAAATAATTTTTTATTTTTTTTTTTTTTGTTTAAACCCCCCCATTAAAAATTTTTATTTTTTAAAAATTTTTATTAAAAATTATTTTTTTTCCCAAATTTTTCCCTAAATTAAAGGCAAAATTTAAAAACACCCCTTTTTCATCCCCTTAAATTGGCTTCAGCTGTGGTTGTTATTTTTTGTGTTTTGTTTTGTTTTTTGTTGTTTTGTTTTTTTGTTGGGTTTTGGGGTTTCAACCCCCGGATACAAAAAAAATTTTCTTTATTTTTTTTGGGTTCTGGCCTTTAAAGGGAATTTGAATTGAAAAACCCGCCTTATTTGTTTTTTTAAAAACCCCCTCCAATTTTTTTCCCCATAAATTTTTTTATATTATTTTTTAAAAGCACCTTTTTTCCAAAAGGGCCGGTGGGTTGGTTTGTGTTTTGTTGGCGGGATTGTTTTGGGGCTTTTTGGTTTTTGGGTTTTTGGTGCAATACAGGGGCAAAAAAAAAAAAAGGGGTTTTTTTTAAATTAGGAAAATGGGGTAAAGTTTTATTTTTGCATAAGGTTCCACGTAGGTGTTTTGGGGTTTTAAACCTTGGAAAACGCTATTCCCCCATTAAATTCCCTTTTTTTTTTATTTTTTTAATTCCCCCCCTAAGTCCCCCGGTTTTTTTTCCCAAATTTTTAGGGGTGCTATTTTTCCAGTATTTATTTAGGGTCCCTTTTTTTCCAAAAGGAAAAAAGGGGGGGCTTTTCTAAACCATGTACGTAGGGGTTTTTAAAAATTTTTTTTTGGTAAATTTTCTCAGGGCCAAATGGGTCTTTTTTTTGTTTTTAAACCGACCCCATTTGGTAGCTTTTAAAAAAAACCTTTTTCCCCAACCTTAAAATGGTACCTTTTCCCAAAAACTTTTTTTGGTGAAAAAATTTTTTCCTTTTTAAAGGGGGCCGTTTTTTTGTTGGGGTCTTTTCAAAGGACCGTGACTTTCCAGGCTTTGGGTTTTTAAAGGGAAAAAATTTTTTAAAAAGGGGGACCAAATTTTCTTTACTTTTTTGTTAAGGGGGGCCGGTATTTTTTAAAAAAAACCCAAAAAGGTTTAAATTTACCCAAAAAACATCCTTAAAAGGTTTAAGGGGGGAAGTGTGAAAAATTAGCCCCCCAAAAAAAAGGGGCCTTTAAAAATTTTTTCAGGGGGAAGGGAGCGGTTTAAAATTGTTTTTTTAAAGGGAAAAAGGGGTTTTAAAAAAGGGGGAATTTTGGGCCGTTTGGGAAAACCAAAAAGGGATTTTAGGAAGACAACCCCCTTAAAATTTTAACCAATCTTGTTTCCCGAAAAACAGTTTCGGGTTTTAGTATTAAAGAAAAAAAGTAAAAATTTAAGAAATAAAATCCCCAAGGGGAAAGCGGACCAAAAACGGGTTGGGTTTAAAAAGTAAATTAAAAAGGGTTTGGGAAAAACATAAAAAGGATTTTTATGAAAAAAAATCCCCCTTGGGAAAACGACAAACTGTTTTGCTTGAAAAAAAGGGTTTTGAATTGCCCTGACGCCGGGAATTATACCGGGGACTTAAGTTGTTTAAAGAAAAACCTGTTTTGTTCCTTTTATCTAGTGAACAGAGAAGGGGACAGGAAGAAAATCCCTTTTACAAACCAAAGGTTTTTCGCAATAACCTGTAAGGCCACGTCCTCGATAATAGACTTTTTCAGTCGGGGTTTAAAGGGGCCGGTTTCTTTTTTTGGTTTTTAACAAAAACTGAAAGGCCCCAAAATTCCTCCCAAAAAAAAAGGTTTTTAACCAATTTCTGAAAGGGGACCAGCCCTTACAGGAAAATTTGTCAGGGTTTTAACGAGATCAGGGAAAAGGACGGGTTTTTAAAGGCCCAATGGTTTTCCCCAGGTAAAGCATTTTTTAACAAGTTTCTTAAAAGGGCCCAATGTTTTACGGGAAATTTTCATTTTTAAAACAAATCCTGAAAAGGGCAAAGGCCTTTCACGGGATAATAGTCTTTCTCTGACAAGATCCTGTAAAAAAAGGTCTTACGGACAATATTCGGGTTTTAACAAGAAAACAATGGCTACAAGGTTTAAAAGTAGGGGTTTGGACAAGATCCTTTTAAAGGAAAAAGGTTTTACGGGCCAATCCCCCATGGTTTAACAAGACCCTTTAAGGAAAAAGGGTTTTACAGGAAAAGCCCCAGGGTTTGAAAACCCGGTTTCCCTTTAAACGAAGGGCCAAAGGTAATGATCCAACGGAAAGAAAAGGGACGCTTTAAAGGAAATTCCGGGTTTTAAGAATTCCTGTTTTGATGTTTTTTAATCAATGCTTTTGCCCCCCCAATAAAAATAATTTTTCCCATTTTTTTATAGAATTTGGGGTCGGGTTTTATCCCCCCCTACAAGTTCACCAAAATCAATTTCCATTAACCAGAAATTTTTTGTAATACAATACTATTAAAAATTCTTACAAAAAGAAACAACATCCCCAAACCATACATACATAATCATCTCAACATAAAAATTTAATACTTTCTTACTTACATACTTAAACATACATACATTCCCCCAACCATCCCCAACAACCCTTCATAAAACCCCCCTAATAAGCAACAAACAAAAAATACATAAATAACCCCTTAAAAATTTCATACATACATCTCTACATTTTTCCCAAACTTACATACTACATACATACATACATAAATACAAAACATCCCTACATACAAAACTTTAAAAACACAACATAAAACAATTTTCCATACATACTACTTAATAAAATTTTTTAATACAACACTTTATATACATACATACATAAATAATACAACTTTCTTAAGACTAAACATACATACATAAATACATACTTCCACCAAACATGACACCCCAAACAACTTTACAACACACAGGGAAATACTTCCCATACTTTCACAAAATACATTATAATACAACAATAATATAAACAACTTTAAAATTACTTTACTTTCACCCCAAAACCCACACACACACAAACCCCCAAAACCAACACACCCCACACACACACACCCCAACAAGTTCAAGATCAAATTTCCCTTTTCACCCCCTTTTTGGGGGTATAGAGGATTAAAAACAAAATGAACAGGAGAGAAAACCCTTAACGGGCCAAAAAAAAACCAAAAAAATAGAATACTAACGGGAGCGGGGAAAAGAAAAATTAATCAAAAGATAAGCAAACAGTATTAAAAAAATTCTTTACTTTTTTTAAAGTTACACTTTCCCTTTAAAAAACAAATCTACACATATAAAAGAAAATTTTAAATTTTTAAGAAATCCCAACAAATTTTATGTTTTTTGAGGAAAACGGGGAAAATTTTTTTGGGAAATTTGCATTAATTACCCTACAAAAATTAGGCGGGAAACAGGGGTTGAAAAAATTTTTTGGGGGAAAAAAAAATTTTTTGGCGTAATTTTTAAAAGTGGGGACTTTCCTTAAAAATAAAATTCAACCCCCTAAAACAAATTTTGCTTTTTTAACCCTTTATTTTTCTTCCCTTTTTTTATTAAGGGACAGGTCCAAACCTTCAACGGAAGCTGGAAAACACAACGAAACTTCTAGACGTAAACTTAAATCGGGGAAAGACATTTTAATATTTTTTTTCCATCCCACAATCGTTTTAAAATGGGTTGTTTTTTTAAAAATAAAGGCATCTACATTTTTCCCACAGTCAGGTTTCCTTCTTTTTAACAAATTTTTCTTAAAAGGTTTGATATTTTAAACTTTAGAATGAATACTTAAAAAAAACTGTTTTCCCCCCCCCAAACAGCCCAAATCCGCTTTTTCCCCAAAATATTTTAAAATCTTATTTACCATGATGTTTAATCAAAGATTTTCTTTTGGGAAATTTTTTCTTCATCGCTTTAAACCCTTTGGGGTTTGCTTTTTCAAAACTGGATGTCAACAGCTGCATCCAAAAACGAACCATCAAACAGAGACCAAAACAAAAAAAGGATATCTCCCTTTTTTCTCCATTTTACTAGTAAAATTTTAGGTTTGTACGTTTTAAAACGAAAAATTTTATTTTTTAAAATCTTAACTAAAACTTGCCCAATTATTGTTGGGTTTTTCATACCCCCAAATTTCACATCCATAAAAAAAAAAAGTACCCCGAGTGAAAGCCCTTTAAATAAAAACTAAAAAAAATAATTTTAGTAGCTTTATCATAAAAATTTTTTTTTGCATTTTGCAAAACACCCTCTACAAATTTTAATTTTCCAAAATTTATTTAAAACTATTAAACAACTTCTAACGCTTTTCCAACAAAACGAAAAATTTAACGAGACTATTGGGGAAAAAACCATGATTTTTGTTTTTCCCCTGGGTTCCCACAAGTTTCCCTGAGAACAGAACTTTTAAAAATTGCCCAAAAGGGCATTTTTGAAACCCCGGGGGTTTGTATTGAAAATAAAATATTTAATCAGCAATAGAAAAATTAAAAAGCTTGACATATTTGGGGTTAACATTGGTTCCATTCGTTTAAAGTTGAATATTAAGGGCTAAAAATTTTTAATCTGCCCAAATATTTTTCCCAAATCATTCAAAATAGAAAAAAAAATCGGGGAAAAAACTACCCCCTTGACAAACCTTAAAACTTTTGAAATTTTCAAAACGGGCTCCACATTAACAAAAAAAAATTTTTTAAAATTTAAAGCATTTTTCTGAGGGACTTTCAGTATTTTTCCTTTTAACTTTTTGTTTTTCCTTTTTTATCCCAAAAGGGCACTACCCCAACAAAATCAAAGGGTTTCTGTTAATAAAACAAAGCACGATTAACGGGGTTTTTTTAAAACTTAGAAATAACCAAAAAAAATTTTTTTAAAGGAAAAAATTTGTCACACTTACATACATACTTAAATACATACATAAAAAAAAAAACATAAAACATATAAACCTCATACATACAAATCCATACTAAAAATTTAAATTTCAACAATAAAAAACACGAAGTAACACAATACATCATAAAAACATACCCCACAACATACAACATACATACATACAAAACATACTACATAACAGACATCCCTTAAACATACATACAAAAACCATAAGCAAAAAATCCAAAGAAAAAGGGGTTTTCACACACCTTTGGGCTCGCTCAAGGCGTCTGTTCTTTTGGGGGGTTCAAGAAATGAGCAAAAAAACAAACAGGTGCCCCCCCCCCCCCCCCCCCCCCCCCCCACCCAAAACGCCGAACACCCCAAATACGCTCCCACACAACCACACACACACACCCCAAAAACAACCCCCCACACCCCACACACACCCCCACCACCCACACCCCCCGCCCCCGGCACAAAACATATACCCACACGCGCGCGCACGGGAGAGAGAAAAGACAGACGAGGGGGGGACAGGAATAATCGAATCGTAATTGTAAGGCCCCCAGCCTGTAAAAAGGGGGGGTTTTCTTTTTGGGGAAAAAAGAAAGAAAAAAATAGGGGGAAAAACGGGAAAAAGGACCAAAGATTAAACAAAACAAAAGTGCGTTGTTCGCGAATCCATTTTAAAGCGACTTTGCCCAATGAAGAAACCCAAAAGAAAATGATTTCTAAAGAATAGAAAACAGACAGACAGACAGCCAGACAGGCAGACAGACGATAGATAGATAAAAAGATAGATAAATAAAATAAATTATAAAAAGAAAGGAAAATAGACAAAAATAAATAGATATATGGACAATAGTTGAATTTGATAGATGGGTAGATAGATAGAAAATTAGATAGATAAAGAAAATTTAATAGATAATAAATGGGATAATAGAAGATTTGATAAAGATAAATAGATAAAAATGGGTTTTGGGTAGATAGATGGACGGACACCCCCGGCTTACCCCGAAAGTTCTTTTTTAAGTTCTTTGTTTTTTGTTCATACACAAACCCCGCGCGCCCCCCCGCAACACCACACACATACATACAAGGCACGCACACATACCCCACCGCCCCAACACACACACATGAAAGCACGCGTACACTGGACACAGACAAACACCCCACACACACTTCATATTGGGTTCATAAAAAAAATATGAAATTACAGAAAGGGTTCTTGGGGAAATTTTTTTGGGCCCGTTCTTGATTTTTCTGTTTCTATTTGACACCCTTTATTAAATTGTCAGTTGTTTAAAAGGGGAACACAAAACCCAAACACACACACACACACAACACACACACACACAACACACCAACAAACACACACACACACACACAAAAACACACCCCCAAAAACCAAAAACCCAATTTTGGGAAAAAAAATTGTTTCCTTTCCTTTTTAAACCCTGGTCTTTGGAAAAGGGGAAAATTATAAATCCCCGGGGTTCCCGGGGGCAAATTTTCCCCACCCGTGTTGTATTTTCCATTTTTGCCTTGGTGCCCTTTTAAGGGTTCCCAATTTTAATTGGGGGGGGGATAAACCAAAAAGGGGCCAAAATTAAAAAGGCTTTCCCTTAAAAAAATTTTGGGGGGTTTGGGCCATTTTTTAAGGCGTTTAGGGGCTTTTCCCTAATTTTTCATGGAAAACCCTCCCCCAGAAAATCTTTAAATAAAATTTTCCCCAAACCAACGATTTTTAAAAAAATTTCGGAACAGTCGGGAGAAGTTTTCCCCCAACCCCAAGTTTTTTTCACGGGGAAAAATTTAGGGGAAGTTTTCCCGGCCTTTTTTTCCCCCATTCCCCGCAAACCCTCCCATTTTTGGGCCGGGGGTTAAAAAGGGGAAGGGGAAGGGGGCCCCCTCCTTTTTGAAAGCCCGATTTAAACGTTTTTGGTTTGGGGAATTTCGTTTTTTTTTGCCAAAAGGGACCCCTTTAAAGTGGATCAGTGGATTTGGGGTAACAGCCCTCCCTTAAAAGCGGGGGGGTGGGGGTTTGGGCCCCCGGGTTTTGCTCCAAAAACTTTTCCCCCTTTCGCTAGACGGAGGGGGGTCGAAAAACTTTTTGTCTTTCATAGAAACAAAACCTGAGGTCCCGTTTTTCCCCAACATTTTCCAAAGCAAACCCAAAAGGGAAAACCCGGGGAAAAACGAGAGCTTTTCCGGCAGAATTTGGGGTAGAAAAAATCACTAGATAGAAAAACAAAACACTTGCACACAGGACGGTTTAAAAAAAATTTGTTTGGTGGCGCTGATCTTAACCCACGCGCTCTTCCTAAGAAACCGCTCGATTTTTGGGCAGAACTTTTAATCGGGGGCCCTAAAAGGTGGGACCTCCCTAAAAACGAAAGCCCCCGGTTTGGGAAGTACGGGTGGGTCGTCCCCTTTTGGGGCCCAAAAATTTTCCCTCCATCCATTGGGCCCATGAGCGGTGGTCTTGGGGCAAAGCCCTGGGGTTGAGACGAAAAACCCAGGGGTCCCGTGAAATTACAAAAAGGGCTTTACCCCCCGGAAAAAAACCCCACGGAAAACAGGAGATTTTTTCCCAAAAACAAAGGGAAAAAAACCCAGGGGGATAAGGAAAAAAAAGTAGAGTTGAATCAAGGAAAAGTAAAGAAAAATGGATGGCGGGCCCCTGGGGGGCCCGGGGTGCCCCCCTTGTGGAAGCACCCCCGAATTTCACGCAGCAAATCTGCCGTGCCCTTAATGGAAAGAATATAAAAAAAAAACCACCCAACCACCACCCCAAATTTTTATGCAGTGGTATTTAGGGTTTTGGACTTTGGGCCCCCAAATGTGATAAATAGCAGGGTGCAGTTCGGGGGCCGCCCTTCCCGTTTTTTTGGGCTGTGAAGACCCCCAACACCTGCAGTTTCTTCTTCACCCTTTGGTCGCCCCGTTAAAGCACGAGTAGGGGCCCCCCATCCCCCTGCCAAAGGGTATAATCTGGGTGTTGTGTTTGGTGGGTGGGGTTTTTGGTGTGGGGTGTGGGTGTGGGGTGTGTTTTGGGTGTGTGTGTGTGTGTGTGTGTGTGTGTGGGGTGGGGTGGGTGTGTGTGGGGGGTGTGAAATTTAAAATTTGTTAACCCGGGTTAATTTTTTTTGGGGTTGTGGTGTGTGGGGCGTTGAGTGCAAGCGTTTTGATTTCTTTTTGCAAGAATAGCGCTATGTCCAATTTTTTTATTTTATTATTATTTATTTTTTTAATTATTATTTTTTTTTTTTTTTTTTTTTTTTTTAGTTTATTGTATTTTTTAACCTTTTTATTTTTTATTATTTTTTTGTCTTTCATGGGAACAAAAGGCTTTTGGCGCTGCGGCTAAGCGCCTGAAAGTCGGCCCACTCGCCCAACTTGGGCCCCATGGGAGAGAAGGATTATTATTTTTTTCCGGGGAAAAAGGCAGGAAAGGGACCAAGAAGGAAAAAACAAAAAGAAGGGGGGCACAAAGAAAAAAAAAAAAAGGCAAAACAAAGGGGGGTGGGAAAAGAGGAATTTCCTCGAAACAAAATTTTTCCGAAGGGGGGATGGAATTTTTACGACAAACCCCTTGGGCATCCCCAGGGGGGAAATACCACATTTATTTTGCGCATCGTGTATTCTTTTTTCCCCAGAAAATAGAAAATTCCTTTCCGCCCCTGTTCGCGAGGACCCCCAAAACGCAAAAAGGGGCAGCGGGCTGTTTCGGAAAACGGGGGAAGAAATTTTTTAAGTAGATTTTGGCCTTGCCCAAAACACAAAACCCCTCCCCTCACCCCAAATGAGCAAAAGGGACCGGTCACTTTGGAGTTTTTTCCCCAAAAGGCCAACTACCCCCCAGGGTTTGTAAAAAAAAAAGGGGCCCCTTGTGCAAGTCAAGCCCCTAGCAGAGGGTTCATAGTTGATCACAAAAGACAAAGCTGTAAATAAAATTTATGATGGGAAAGAAAGCCAGGGTCATACACCTCTCAGGGGCTTTTTGCCCCAAGGTGGCCAGGGGTGGCCCAAAAAAATAGATAATAGGGGGGCAAAAAACAAAAAACTGCTTTTTTTTTAAAAGCAATTTTTAATTTTCTTTATTATCGAAAGAAAAAAAATTCAGCACACGGGGGGCGGTTTTACGTACAGCTTCAGCAATAGAAATTTAAAATAACAAAAAAAACCCAAACAAAGGGTTGAAAAAAAACTTTTCACACAGTATTTTTCAATACAAAAACTGCCCCAATATAGAAGTCATTTTTTAAAATTTTTAAAAAATTACGGGAAATAAATTGAACGTTTAAAAACAAAATCTTTCAAACAAACCAAAGGAAAATGGCCCACCTTAAAAATAACAATATAAAACGGGGAAGGGGGAAGGAAAAGCGAGGGGGGTGGGGAAGGGGGGAAAAAGAAAAAAAATAAAAACCAAAAGGAAAAAAAGAGAGAAAAGAAGGAGAAGAGAAAAAGAGGAAAAGAGAAAAATTTAAAAGGAAAGGAAAAGGAAAAAAAAAGGGAAAGAAACAGAAACCCAGGGGGAAAAGGAAACCCAAAAGAAGGGGGCCCAAGGGGGAGAACTGAAAAAAGGGGACCAGAAAAGGGCCAAGTTTTTCCAAAAAGGGCCAAAGGGAAAAAAGGGGCATTACTTCCCACAGAACCCTCCCCCCAAAACCCCCGTTCTGTAAAATTCCAAGGAATCTTTCCCAACTGTTCCCAAAAGGGGGTCCCAAACTTTTCCCCAAAATCTTTTTAACAAAACCCTTCCAAAGGGTTAAAATTACGTTCCAAAAAATTTAGGTCCACCGGGAAAACCCAAAAACCCCGCCGGGGGCCTTTTGGGGTTTTAAAAAAACCCCTACAAAATCGGGGGGGGCAAAAAAATAAACAAATTTAAACCCCTTTCCCTCCTTGGGCCTTTTTCCCCCACGGCCGAAAACCCAAATTTCCTTTAAAAACCCCCCCCATTGGTTAAAAAATTTAGTTTAAAAAAATTCATTTAAAAACCCACACGGAAGGGAAATTAAAAAAACCGGAACCCGGGGACAGGGGGTGGGGGGGGGGGGGGGGGGGGGGTTGGGGGGGAAAGGGGTTAATAGGGGGGAACCCCCCCCACTTTTTTGCCCTAAAGGGGAAGGCCCGGGAAAACCCCCAATTTAAAAGGAACCAGAATTTGGGTTTTAAAATTTTTCCCAAAGTTTTTTAAAAACAAAAAATTTTTAACCCTTTGGAAAAATCCCCAAGAAATTTAAAAAATTTTTTACAACAACCCCCCCAAAGTGGTGGGGGCCTTTTTTCCCCCCCCCTTTGGGAAAAAACCCCTCCCCATTTTCCATTCTCCCTTTTGGGTAAAAATGTTACCCCAAGTTTTTGCGTTGTCCCCTAACAAAAAATAAATTCAAACTCCAGTCAAAACGGGCCGATAACATTTTTCCGAGCCCAGGTAACAACCCCACCCCAAAGGGCGGGGCCGGGAGAATTCTTCCCCTCCACGGGACACCCTCCCGCCTCAGGGGGTTTTGCCAATTTCCCCGAAAAGGGGGGGGGGAACCCCTTTGGGGGAATGTTTTAAATGCCCTTCCATGAACAAAGGGGAATTGGCCCAAAAAACCCCAAGTCAAACGCCCCGGGGAGGGCGAAATTTTCCACCCCAACGGAAGTAAAAAACCCCACCGTCCCAATCAGGGGGCAGGAATTTTTCCAGGGGGCCCAAAGCCCCCCCGGGTGCCTCCTAAAAACCCAAAACCTTCACACCTAATGAGAGGGGGGGGGGGGGAGGGTTTAAAGTTTTGAAGTTTTCCCTTTGGGAAAACCGTTTCATTACAATTTATTTACACAAAACAAACCCAAATCAAAACCCCAAAAAATTACACCTATATCAAAAATTTTTGGCCAAAAAAAGAAATCTATAAAACCATAGAAAAAACCACCTTTCTCGTTTAAAACCCAAATAGGGGCCCAATTAAAGGGGGGAAAGTTAAAACCCACCCCCTTGTAAAAAGTCTCCTAAAACCCCACCCCCCCAGGGGTTTAAATTTTGGCCGGTCAAAAAGGGGTGTAGGGTAATGGTAATAAAGATTGAAGGGGGGATGGCCCTATTTCTAAATAAATATTTTTAAAATAGATTTTCACATCAAATAATACCCCCAACCAAATAATCACATAATTTCAACATTTATAAAAAGAATTTTACTCTTTTCAGAAAGCCATTTAACATCGCTTTTATCATCATATTGTTTGTTTTGGGTTAAAATTAATAAAAAGGAAATCAGGGAACCCAAACCTTCCGTTATGGACCGTTTTGGGGTTTTGTTTTGGGAAACCCCAAAATAATGGGCTCTTTTAAAACCAAAAAGGTTGTGAAGTAGCTTGGTAACAGTCAAAAAACTTGGGACAGTACAAAGGTAACACGTCAATGAATGGGGGGGCAATAGCTAGGGTAACCGTCAATGAATATGTACAGTTTTTTGGGAAATCGTCTAAGGAAGGATGTGAAGTCCTTTGTAAAACCCCAGGAATTTTTTGATTTTACAGTGGAGGTTTTAATGGGTAAAAAGAATAAAATGATTGTACATCCCCAGGGTAAAACTAAAGGGGAATGGGGTTTTGAAAATAGTTAGGGAAAAAATTTAATGAATGAGGTGACAGTGCAAATTGGTAAAGGGTCAAAAAATGATTGACGTGCGGAAACCCGAATTGGGGAAAATAATTAAGGGTTTAAACTCAAATGAATGAGGTGACGTAGTTATTAAAGGGCCCAAAAAATAAATGTGACAGTGCTAAGGTAAACTTCCAATGATGGAGTGACAGAAATTGGGACCTTAATAATAATTTTAAGTACCTATGGAAAAACGCCCAATGAATAAATAAATTGCCCGTAGCTTTGGTACACTCAAAGGGGAAAAAAATTAATTTGTCATAGTTTAGGGTAAACGTCAATAAATAAAGGGGTGACAGTAGCTTGGGTCCACAAATGAATAGGCAGTAGCTAGGGTTTGGCCCAAAATGAATGATTGTGACAGTGCTAGGGTTAACCTACTAAATTGAAAAATTTTGCAGTGGCTATGGAAACCCACGTAAAATTGAAATGATTTACAGTAGCTATGTTCACACATCAAGGAATAGGGTGAAAAGGGGACGAGGGTTTGACGGGTGAATGAATGACATACAGTATTTTGATAACACTCAATGATTGATTGAAAGGGGTTTATGGAAAACTCTAAATGAAAAAGTGACAGCACTATGGAAAACACGTCAATAAAAAAATGCCGAACAAAAAAGGGCTTTTTTTTAACACGTCAAGACTGATTTTACAGTAGCTATAGAAAACACGTCAATGAAAAAAAGGTTGTAAAATTTTTTTTCTTTTCTTTAATCCACAATAATACAACCTCTGAACTACGGGTGGGTCTGTTGATAATTGTCTTTTTGTTTGACGTTGGGTTAATGTGAAAATTTAACAATTAGCCCCTTTTTTTCTTTTTTTTTTTTGCATTATTAAACCCCCCCACCCACCCCCCCTCCCCTCACCCCCCTTTTCCCAAATTTTTGAATTTTTTTTGGTTTCTTTTTGTTTTGGGCATATAACCCAATGCTGGGGGGTTGGGTTTTTACCACTCAAAAACATTTTTAAAACCATACTTGGGCCCTCGCTGGGGGCAAAAAAAGCTAAACTTTCTTTTTTTTTGGTTTTTTTTTTTTTTTTTTTCCCCTTGTTTTTGCTTACTTATAGCCCCATAAAATTTTTCCCCCCTTTTTCCCCTTTTCCCCTATTGTACTTTTCTTTTCTTTTTTCCTTTTATTTTTGGGGATTTTTTTGGTAAAAAAAAAAATGTATAAATGGTGAATGTTTATTTTTTTTTTTGGGTTTATTCTTTTTTTGTTTTTTGGGAAAAGGGGGATTTTTTTTGCTGAAACTTTTCTTTTTAAAGGGTCAACTTTTTTTTCGATTTATGTTTTTTAAAACTTTTATGTGCTTACTACCTAAACGGGTAAAGGGTTTGTGCTGCCCTTTCAGCCCAAAGGGTTGTTTTAATTTAATGAGGGATTCCTTATCTATTGGGTCAGAAAAACTGCCTTGGCCTTCACAAAAATGAAAAAGAAAGTGAAATTTCACTTTTTAAAAATAAAAAACATACTTTGGTCATTTCTTGCAGGAAAACAACATTTGAAAAAAGGGAGGAGAAATTTATTCTTTTGAGGGGGAAAAAATTTTGGGTTATTTTTTCCAAGCAAAATTCAAATTTCCCAAAGGGGTAGTTTTCCCCCCTTTTCAAAAAAAATTTAAAATGTAAAATTAAAGTATTATTAAGTTGATGGGGGAAATAATCTCATGATTCTTTGTAAAAAGGGGGAAGGTTTTTAAATCTTCCCAAAAAAGGATAAAAAAACCATTCTATGAAATTTTTTTGTAACAAAGATTTTTCTAAGGATTGTACCCAAAATGGGAAAAAAAGCTGAAAATTTAAATTTTGGGCTAAAATTTTTTTTTCGAATTTTCACCCAAAATCTCTGATATAACAAAAGAAGTGGTTTCAAAATGAAAATTCCCCCCATGGGTGTTTGAGCCCTATGTTTTTATTAAAGGAAAAGGGGTAAAAATATATTTAACTTTGTTGTTGGGTTTCAACTTTGAAAAAATATCAGACAAAGTTTTGGCAATGTAAAAGTTTTTCAAAAATTTTTTCAAGCACTAACAGATTTAATAAATGAAAGATTTTTGAAAGGGTTTTAATTTTTGGAAATACAAAAGCCTTTTGCCTACTTGGAATCGGGCAAAAAATATAAGATTGACCCGATTTAAAAAAAAAATTTTTATTGTTAGGTAAACGTATATTTATAATTTTCCCCCAAAAAAAATAACTTTTCAATCGGGGTTTATCAACAAGTTGGAAAAAAAGATATTCGATAGAAGGGGGTACACAGCCGTAAAAAATTTTTTTCATAATACTTTTGTTCTTGAATATTCCATAAAAGGGCCTTTTGTTTTAAAAAAAAGGGAAAAAATTTAAAATTTGAATGTTTTGGGGAAAAAACCTTTTTGGGATTTTGAACAGGTTTTTTGATCATGACAGTCATTAAAACCCATATTAAATTTGAAACCCTTTAAAAGAAAAATGTATAATTTAAAAAAAGAAAAAAATACTTTTTCTTTTGGGACCCCTTTTCTTCTGTCTGTCTTTTAACCAAACTTTTCTTTCTATCTTTAAATTATTGGTAAATGGTATAGGGGATTGGGGGTTTTTTTTTTTTGGTTTTTCTAAAATTTACTTATCATCGTTTAAATTTTTCCTTTTTCCTTTTTTCCCATTATTCTTGTGAATATTTCTTACGCTTTTTTCCCCCCCTTTCAACATTTTAAAAATTATCTCATGGGAACTTAAAAAAATTTCCCCCATTAAAAAAATGAATAAAAATGGCTTTCAAAAACCGGAAAAAATGGGTGACAGTAGCCCTTTTTTAACTTTTCCCCTGAAAGATTGGCATAGCTATGGGGAAACACTCAATGGGAAAGAAGTGACAGAACTATGGAAAACGTCAAAAATTTATATGACAGGTTTTTTATTGTAAACGTTTTAAAAGAAATTGTATGGAAACAAAAAAGCTATTGGTAACACGGGCAATCAATGGGTGACAGTAGCAAGGGGTACTCAGTGGGCTGCAATTTTGGGGCTTATTTTACCCCTGAGGGGGTGAAAACAGCCATGTTAAAATGTGGTCTGTTTTGGGCTGCTGTGGCCCCGCCCCGTTAGCCAGTCCCTTTCTTTCCCCCCGGGAACCCCTTCTCTGTCCCCTGCGGCCTCGTCCCTCTCCTTTACACTCCCCTCCCCTCGAAAAGGGTTAAAAAAAGTTTTTGGGGGTTATATTGTCACTTGCCACTTGTCTTTGGCCCCTGTCAAACCGCTCCTGCCAATGTCACCCGTCACCCGTTTTTCCCATTTCAATGGGCCCTGTTTATTTTGTTTTTAAAATGTCACCCGCCCCCGCTGTCATCTGCCACCTTCCCCTGTCACCCCCCACCTGCAAATTTTTCCCGTAACCTGTCACCTGCCCCTGTAAACTGTCTCACGGAATTTTAAATTTTTTTAAAAAACTTAAAAAATTTACCACTCCTTTCTTCCACTTTTTACAACCCCGAGTCTTCCCCGATGTTCAAACGTCTTTTTCTTTCTTTGTCCCCAAAAACTCTCTTTACAGTGGTAAAAGAAAAAACACACAGTTCCCAAAATATCCTAAAAAAGGGGTCATTCTCCCAGGGGTTTTTACCCGTTTTTGGGCTCTCTGGAATTTTCACGAAAAATACTTTTTGGGTCATTCCCTGTTCCTTCCCCCCCTAACATTGCAAAAAACCCATCAAAAGGGGAAAATATTTCACCCCTCGCAACCCCAAGGAAAAGGGGGTTAAAATTTTTTTAAAAACGGTGAATGCCCTTTTACAAACCTCTGACCAAAAATTTAAACCCCTCAAACACTACAAGAGGGTTTTCGAAAATGTGAGGCATCCCCCTTCCCCCTGACCGGCTCCTTCCTGGGAAAGGGCCCCCTGCCCCCGGTACATTTGACTTTCCCGGACGCAAAAACGCAAACGAAGGGAATAGAGCGGCAGTGGGGAAAACAAAACGGAAATCAAAAAGCAGCTCTTCCGGAAAAAAAAAATAAACAAAGTCAAAAACTTTAATTCTTTCCCGAAAAAAACCCCAAAGTAAATCTTTCTCAAATGTTGGTGCCGTCCCAAGAAACTTTCTTTTCCCCCACGTCCCATCTTCTTGGATCCTTTAAAAGGGCCCAAACCCTCGGCCCTTTTCCCTCCACAACCCTTCGAAATAAATTTCCTTCTATTTTTCTGACTTTTTCTTGGGGCAAAAACCCAACATCCGTTTCCCAATTTGGATCAGGGGTCCTTTCCCCCGGAAATTTCCCGATCCCCCAAATTTTCGGTACCCCCTTTTTCTTCCCTCAAAAAAAAATAGATCAACAATTTTGAAAAGGGAAGGGGCCATAACATCATGTGATCGGGGTCCATACGCTTTTCTTTTTTACAGGCCTTCCACAACTTATACCGTATCGGGGGAGGAAAGGAGAGCAAGATTCACTGGAGAAAAGGAAAACCCTCCCCGAGGGGTTCGGGGGACCCATTTCTTTGGGGGTTTGGGACCCGGAAAGGAAGGGGACTGGTCCCAAAATAATCCTCTAAGTCCACAGGTGTTGTCAGTCCCCGTAAATTTTAGCCCCGATCCCAAAACTGTCATTTTTCGTTTCAAATTCGAAGCCCTGGAGGTTTTTCCCGGCCAAAAAGTCCCAAAAAACCCACCCACCGCCCTAAAGTCCCAGTAAATTTCCCAAAAGGGCTTCAGGGGCCAAAAAGGCCAAAAAGCGGAAAAAAATTTAAAACCCGGGAAAAAAACCCCACCCCCCTGGGAGTCCAAAAAATTCGCCCGGGTTTAAACCGTAGGGGGGACCCTTTTTAAAGAAAACAGTCCCCAAACGCCCCTTTCACCCCGGGGCCGGGAAAAAAGGAGGGTTTGATGCCTCCAAAACACCACCAGGCACAATTTGGGCACTGAATTTTAGCAAGGGGAAAGGGAATCAGGAAACGGGGGAAAAACCGGGATGAGGGGAACGAAGAGAAGGGGCACCCCTTACTGGGCAGTCTGACGTTGTTGGGTTTACTGAGAAAAGGGGGATGTGGGGGGGGAGATGGGTTTTTGTAACAACCAAGGGTAGGGGGAAAAAGAAAAGGATTCCCGGCGCACCAAGGCCCCCCCGGGGTCCAGCAGAGGGGGCTGGGTTTTCCGCCTGGGCAGCGCCAACCTTTTGGGCATCAGCCAGGGCCCCAGACGGAAGAGAGCAGCAGTCCAAAAAGTCCGAGATGCAGCAAGCGGTACGAGAGTGAAGGAGGGCTCACCAGCATTGGGTCACCTGGGCAGGACCCCTCGCCAAAAGAAGGGAACAAAAAAGGCCAGTGGTGAAGGGAAAAGCAAAAAAGGAGCGGCCCGGGGGAGAAGCTCCAGGAAAACCAGGGGGGGGGCCCAGAGAGGGGCGGCCAACAAAACCCCCCATCGACCCCGGAGCTTGCCCCCCCAAAGCAGTTTCCGGCAGAGGGGGCCCCAGAAAAACCAAAATGTTGGGCGGAAGATGGCGGAGAAGGGGGGAGGCGCGGCCAGGGGACCCGGGCCCGGAAACTTGGAGGGCGTGCCCGACGCCCTGAACAGTTAAAGGGCAGAGCCCGAACGCCGGGGGCTTGGGCGAAAACCCGGGGGTTTTTTTGTTTGGTTTTCAGCGGATGCCCGAGAAAAAAGGGCCCAAAACAAACTGCGGAGGCTGAAGACGAAACCAGGGAGCGGGCGCAGCGAACCAAACCCCCCGCAGGGGAGGGAGGCTACTCCCCACTTCCCAAAAGGGGGCAAACACCACCCCATCCCAGTCGACCCCTTGGGGAAAAGGGGGATTTTCCGGGGGTGGCCCCGGGGAAAAATGAGAAAAACATCAGCTGCTGACACAGTTGATTTTGGGGGCCCGGGGGGATTTTTATCAGCCAAACCACCCCATGAAGAAGGGTTTTTGTTGGGGCCCCCACGGGGCGGTTAACACGCCCCCCCCCTGAACGCCCTCTCTCCGGGCAGCAGCCCGGGACTTGGGGGACAAGCGCTTGGGGCATTGGCTGCCTGCTGAAAGGGGGGACTGCCATGCTTGGGGGCAGGGCAGGGGCCCTGACCCAACCCCCCGGCCTCGCCTTTTTTGGGAAAAACCCGGGGGGCCCAAAATATCGGGAAAAAAGCCCCACGAACAAAATGCGTCCAAACACGAGTCCGGGGTTTTGATTGGGGGCAGTGGCCCGGGGGGGTTTTTTTTGGGCGGGGGAAATTTTTAGGGAGGGGAAACTTTAAACTTGGGTCACCTGCAGGCCTTTTGGGCCCCCAAAGTGCTGCCCCTTTACCCCCCCCGCCGCCCACCGTCCCAGGGTCACCCCAGATGCTCGGCTACAAAAACGTCGAAAGGCGCACGGAAACAAAAAGCTCAAAAGCTTTTCGGGGGGGATTTTCCCCTGAAAGCCGCATCATGGGACCTCCCCTCCCCAGGGAGGCAAAAGGGCCCGCACCCCCACGGTATAAGCACGCCCCGGGGGTGGGTGACCCCCCCATGGAAACCTTTAGCCCAAAACCCCCACATCACCCGGGGCCCCCGTACTAAAGACATTCTGGGAAGGGGACCGGCAACTTTTTTTGGGGGGGGTACCGAACCGGGGGGTCAAGCTCCTCTAAGGGGGACAAAGGTTCCTTTCCCAAACTGAAAGGGGTGGGGTGGCAGGCAGCGGGGCCGGTTTATCCGCCTCCAACTTCCTTTAGGGCGACCCCTTTAAGAACAACGCCCCCGATTTTTGGGAACCCGAGGGGTACCTCTCTCCCAAATTTTGCGTCCTGAGTTTTTATGAAATTTCCAGGGCCTCAAATTTGCAACTTTTCACGTTTAAGTCAAGTCAAGGCAAGTGAAATAAGTGAAAAACACTTAATCATACCATGGGGGGGGAAATTTCGGGGGACTTGGCGGCAGATTTAGATGTAAATTTTCCCCCAGAAAACGGGGGAAAGCGGTTTCATATTGGGGGGTTTTAATTTTTCCAATAACTTAAGAAAAATTTAAAAACATGGGCCATACAACCCAACCCACCCACACAAAAACACACACACAACACAACGTACCCACAACCCCACACAAACACAGGGACTACAACTATTGTCCTTCGGTGGGACCCATAAACCGAGGTCCCCCTGGGGCCCAAAAAAATGCAGAAATCTGCGCCAAAACGCCCAATTCCTGTTCCCCCTTTTCGAAAAGTAGGCCCTCGGGTGCCCTTGGGGAAAAATGCCCAAATTTACAAAACCCCTTTCACACGGGGACGGAAAGTAAAAATAACACATGAGTGCTTATTCCAAATTTTCCTCCCATAATATTTTTTTTTATTTAAAAAGTCTTTTAGCGTTTGGGTTTGTTGCTTTACAAGATTTAGGCCATATAAGTTCCCAAAATTATTTTATTATTAAAAATTATTATTTTAAGATTATTAATTTTATTTTTTTTTATCCCCGAAAAATGAACCCATTCTTGTTTCAGGGAAATTCCATCATCCTCAAACTGCAATTGACACCCTACCAAAAACCCTTTACCTTTTTCCCAACATTCTGAGAGTTAAAGGCTTGTTTCCCTCCTAATTT
Organism: Rapana venosa; assembly: GCA_028751875.1. Classification (NCBI taxonomy): domain Eukaryota; kingdom Metazoa; phylum Mollusca; class Gastropoda; order Neogastropoda; family Muricidae; genus Rapana; species Rapana venosa. The sequence continues at coordinate 53,333,464 of CM054156.1, forward strand.
CATTCTCTAAAAATCCTTTTAAAAAATTGTTCTAAACAGCCCAATTTAAAACCCTTTTCTCCCAAAATCCGTTTTGGCCTGGGGGTTTTAGGCTCCTATCGCTCGCCCCTAACACGGGAAATACCCTTTTTTAAACCGTTAAAAAACTTTACTTTTCTTCGGGTCGGGAAAAAATTCCCCATTTTTACCCCTTCCACCCCATTATCCCGCGCCTTCCCCAAAAATTGACCACAATTTTTTTCCCCCCCTTCAAAAACATTCGGTGGGAAATGGCAAGCCCCTCCCCGGGTTTATTCATACCTCAAAAGAACCCAAATTCCCAAAAGTCGCAGTAAAAAAAATACTGGCAATCCTGCAGGTTTGGGAAAGTGGTTGGGACAGGGATCAGTTCTGCCCCGTTTTTTTTTCCTCTCAACGGGGCCCCCTTCACATGTAATGAACCCTCACCAACAACTAACCCTTTTTTCGCAGAAGACTTCAGGGTTCAAAAAAAACGTTACACCTAAAATCTGCCCTTCCCTCTAAAAAAACAATGGTCCCACTGCCTTTAAAAAAAATCCCCAAAAAAAGGAGGGTTTCAAAAAAAGCCAAATTAAAAGCCCAATTTAAACCCAAGCTATGCTTGGGGACAAAAAAAAATCCCCCAAAACAATTCAATAGAAATCGGAAAACACAGTGCCCCATCCATCTGTGAAGTATCTTGGGGCGTTTTCGAAAAACGCAACCCGGCAAGCAAAAAATTTATCACCCCCCCTTCCCTCGTGGATTAAATTCCCAAAAATTTCGGGGGGTATTAGTGCAATGAAAGAACCTGTCCCCCTTTTGGGAACATCCAAAAAAAGTTCCCTTCTCATTCTCTTCCCCTCTGGATATTGGGAAATTTTTTGTTGGGGTGGGTTGGGCCCGCCAACATTTTCCACTCCCCTTTAAAGGGGTTTCCCAAAAATCTTTCAGCTCGCTAATCCTCAGAAAAAAAAATCTGAACACAAATTTTAAAATCTTCTCTTGCGATCTCCCACGGTTGCCTGTGCCACAGAGAGCAAACTAAAATAGTACCCCGTTCAAAGGGGCCCACCCAAACCCAACCCCCCTCCAAACCCCGGGGGAATTTTCTTTACCTTTACCCCTTAGTTTTCCCCCCCCTCGGGTGCAGAACACTGTGGGGGCGAATACCGGGTTTCAAACCCAAACCACTGTTGGGCGTAGCCTTTTTTCCCGGGGGTGGCCTTCCCTCTAGAAAACGACCTTCCCTCCTCCCTTTGACAGAAGCCCTTTTTTTTTGACACTTTAAAAACAAACCCCAAAATATTTATTTCGGAAAAATAACTTTTCCCCCCTTTTATTTCAAATCTGCTTTTTCTTTAACACCCAAAAACCATTACCCCCCAAAGCCTTTCAACCCGAATGTGGTGGGGGTAGGTGGGACATTTGAATTTTTTTTAAAATTTTAAAGTATTCACTGTAAGATTTTGGGGAAAGCAAGCGCTCTGATTTTTCTTTGCAAGAATTTCATAAAAATTCCAATTTATTATTTTTTTTTGGGGTGGAACGGGGGTCAAGGTAAGCGCCCGTTAGAAAGCGAAAAAACCCCGGGTTGAAGGTGGGCGGTTTTTTTTGTTTTCCCCGTTTGGGGGCCGGGAAAATTTTTTCCCCCCTCCCTTTTGGGCCAGGGGTGGGGGTCTGGGGGCTGTTTTCGGTTTAGAAAGTAAACCGAGGGGCCCGTGGTTACACGTAATTAAATTTGCGGAAGAAAAAACCCCCCGGCAACAAGAGAGTTGGCCCCCGGAAAATTCTTAAAAAAAACCCCTTGATAGGGAAACAAAAACAGTGCAAAAAAAAAAAATAAAAAAAAAGGGGTTTAAAGGGGGGCGCAGGGGCTAAGTGGCGACCGTTCCCGCTCTCCCCCCGGGGGGGAAACACCCGAATTTTCAGGGGAAATCTGCCGTGATTTAAATGGGATGAAAAAAATCTAGCGCTTTGTTTGGGGGTTTAACAAGATTCAGCGCTATATAAATTTCCAAAAAAATTTTTATTTTTTTATTAATTTTTTTTTTTTTTTTTATTTTTTATTTTTAATTTTTATTTGGGATCTGGGCTCCGGGAGGGCACCTATCACCCTTTTTCCCCACCCCTGTCTCCTGTTCCCCCTGTCCATTTTTGCCATTTTCACATGTCTCCTATCACTGTCCCCCCCCCCCTGTCATCGGGCACCTACACCTTCCCCCCTTATTTCCTCCGGCCGCCCTTTACTTTCCATTTTTGTTTCACCTTATTCCGCCTGCCTTTCTTTCCACCCCATCCCTTGGGTGGGTTGCCCTGGGACGACGGTGGAAATTCCACTATTTCATGAAGTATGGCCAACCCACGGCTCTCTCTGTTTCTTTTTTAAAACCCCCTTGAAGCTTTTTTCCCGGGGTGGTGGCGTAAGTTGTTGGGCCATGAAGGATTTTTTGGGCCCCCTTTGCCTTTTTTCCCGAGTGTAGGTAAAGGGGGGTGAGGGTGCCCTAACGAAAGGGAACGGTTTGGGGGGCGAATATCAGAAAGCTTTTTTGGGGCCCCGCATATTGAGGGCGGCCCCATCCCCTCCCCTCGTGTTTTACCCCCCTGACCCTAAAGAAGCGGATAACCCCTTTTCGCTGATGAACCCGGAGGACCCCGTTTTTTGAAGCCAAGGCTTTTCAAATTGGGGGGGGGGCCCATTTCCCCATGGGAAAAGCTCAAAGCGGGGTAACCCCAGCTTGAGGAAAACAAAAAGCCCCTTTTTTCCCGGGGGCTAACCTTTCCCCTCCAAAGAAGTTCCCCAAAAGCTTGGGGGCGGGACATCAAAATGATTAGAGTGCGGGGGGCCCATCCCCAATCCCGGGGTTTGCCACCACGGGAAATGATTCCCCTCCCTTTAAAGTCCCCCGGGGGGGCTAAAAACCCCAAACCCTTGGGGAAAACCCGTCAAAAATCCGGGCACACTCAATTTAGGCTGCCCCTGCCTTTCAAAGAAATAGGGATTGCGTGCCGGTGATTTGGGGTAACAATAATATAAAAATTTATAATATATTAAAATTAATATAATAAGATAAAAAGAAGAAGAAGAAAGATTTGATGATTTGATTTGATAAGAGAAAGGAGAATGGGGTTTGTTTGTTAGGATAAAAGAAGTTTTAAAAAGCAGGTTAAATGGTAGAATCCCTTTTTTTGCCAACTACCTTTGTTGGAACTCCCCGGTTTAATCCCCCGTAAAAACAAAAGGCAAAATTTTGGGGAAAAAAACTTTTTAACCTTAAACTTTTGTTAGGAATAAAAAAATTTAAAAAAAACCGCCCTTGCCTTGCTTTTTTTCCCTTCTTTCAAAAAAATTATCGTCTCTTTCCTTTTCTCACCCGTCTGTTTTCCCTTCCCAAAGCCTCTCTGTCTTTTTTTTTTCCCCCCTTTCTCCCTTTTTCTCTCCCCCCCTTCCGGGTTTTTGGGATTTGCTTAAATTTTTTCGGGTTTTGGTTTTTTCTTTCTGGGGGCCCCCCTTTGGGGGTTTTGGCTGTCTGTCTTTCTGCCATTTCCCCCTCCCCAGTTTCCCAAAGGGGATTCAGAAAGTTTATTTCATTGTTTTTACGGGGGGTGGCGTGGGGTTTGGGGCCTCCCGAAACGTCCCCCCGGGGGGTCCCAATTTTCGGGATTTGACTTTTCCCGGGAATACAAAAGGAGTTCCATTTTTTGGCAGCGGGTTTTTGTTGCCCGGGCCCCTAAAAACAAACCCTTTTTTCAAGCCAAAGAGATTTAAAAAGGGTTTTTATCCCGGGGGGTTTAAAAAGGTTTAACACCAAAAATTTGGGTTACTTCAAATTTTTGTTTGGGAATTTTGGGGCCCCGAAGGTTTTTAAAAACCCTTTTTCCCTTTGTTTTAACCCCACCAACCAAAGGGCGGTTTAATTTTAAGGGAAAGTTAAATTTAAGTTGGCCCCAGTTTCCTTTGCCTTTCCTCCCCCTTTTTCCCCTTTCCCCGGGAAGCCCTTGGGCCCCGTAAAATGTTTGGTGGTTGCCCCACATTCTTTTTGCGTTTTTACTTGCCCCAAAAAGGGGTCCACCGGAAGGTCCTTTTTCCCGAAAAAGGGTTGGGGGCGTCCCTGGTGTGGCGGCCGGTTTTTGGGCCCTTTTTCACCCCCTTTTGGTTTCCCCGGGGGACTTTTTTGGAGGCCTATTTGAAAGGGGCCCCAAATTAATTGGCTTTTTTCACCGAATTTTGGGGTTTTAAACATTCTGGAGAATCTTTAAGGGGAAATGAATGGGTTTTTACAGCCGGGTGCAACCGAAAAACAACCCCGGGCGCTGGAATTAAGGCCAAGGGCAAATTTTTTTGTTTTCCTAAAAGTTTTTTGGCCCGGGAATTTTGGGGCCAAGATAAAAACGGTTTTTTGGGGTTTTCCCCGGGGCGAGGGAACAAATTGGTAAGGGGGGTTTTTTAGGGGAAATATCAAAATTTTTTTTTTTCGGGGCCCCAAAAAGGTGGTTTAAAAAAAAAACAAACTCGCGACTAACCCGGATGGGGCCAATTTTTGGGGTTTTTGCTCTAAACTTAGCTGGCCCCCACTGGGGGTGAAAGCGAAATTTTGTTGGGAGGCTTATATTAAAAAACCAGGGAAGGGGGTAGAAGGGGTTTTTTTAGGGGCCCTTTTAACCCTTGGAAAAAAAAACCTAAAATTTTTTCCTTTGGGTTTTCCCAAAAAAATGAGGTAAAAACCCCCAACCAAAGCCTACGGACGGTTTTCCAATGTTTTTGTGGTTCCACTTTAAATGGACCAACCAAAAAAGGGGGGGAAATGGCTCTGAAAATTAAAAAGGAAAGAGCAGGAAGGGAAAAACAACCTTTAGGGAAAACCCCCTAAAGGGGGGTTTTTTAAGGGGGGGGCCCCGGTTCAAAAACCCCAAAAACACAAAAATTAAAGATGACCGGGAAACTGTCCCCCAAAGAAACAGGGAAAAAAAAACAAGTTTTACCAAAAGCTCCCCTTTCGGGAAAAAAGCCCAATTAAAAAGGGTTTTTTTTAGAAATGGAAAACCTGGGTCCCCCAAAAAAATTTAAAATTTGGGTTTTTGGGCAAAAGATGAAAAGAAAACCGCCGAAGGGGAAAAACCCCTAGGAAAAGGCAAATTTAGACAAACCTCCTACCGGGAATGAGGGGGGGGGGGGAAAAAAAGGGAAAAAAACAACCCAAAAAACCCGCCTCAAAGACAAATCCTTCTAGGGCCCCTGGGGGAAAACGCTTGAGGAAAAAAATATTTTTCTTGGGAAAATGTGGGTTTTTGCCCAAATTGTCAAAAGGATAAAATAATTTTAAAACAAAAAATTTTTTAAGGTGTTTTTTTGGGAAAATTTTTTTAAAAAAGTTACCCTTTTAAAAAATGTTTGTTGAAAATGAAAAAAAAGACATGGGTTTTCCCCCAAAAATAATTTGAAAAATTTGAAAAATTATTTTTCAAAACTGTAAATGGGGTTTTAAAAATTTTGGGTTAAAAAAAAGGAAAAAAGAATCCCAATGTTTCTAAAAACCCTGGATTTGACCCAAAAAAATTTCAATTCCCGGTTGGGGAAAGGGTTAAAAAAAATTTTTTCCCTTAAGGGGTGATCTTTTAATAAACGGAAAACCGCCCCAAAAGGCAAAGGTTTTGGGGAATTATAAGGCCAAAATTTTTAACCCAAAAAAATTTTAATGAAAAATAGTTTGAAAACAAAAAAAATTTTAAAAAAAGAAAATTGGGGAATTTTTAAAAATCGGAAATTTTTTTTACAGAAAAATTAAATTAAGAATTTTTAAATTAGGGGAAAAAGGCAAATGGAAGAAAAAAAGATTTTTAAAAATTTTCAAAATTTCGCCAAAAAAAAGGGAACAAAAAGAAAAAGTTATTGGGGAAAAAGTGAAAGGGGAAAAAAAAAAGCCTTAAAAACAAAAAACCCCAATGGGGGGAAAAATTTAAAAAAGAATTTTAAAAATTTTTTAAAAAAACAAAAGGTTTTTTGAAGTTAACATGTTTTTAGGGAAAAAGGGGAAGTCAAACAAGGACCCAAAGGATCAAATTTTGGGAAGGAAGAAAGGGAAAAAAACCAAATCAAAAACCCAAAAATTTTCTAAATCGAGAAAAAAATTTAGAAAAGGTTTAAAAAAGTGAAACCCAAGGATTAAAAAGAAAAGAAATCAAAGGGAAAATTTAAATGTCAAAAAGGAAAATACTTAAGCAAATTTATTGGATTCTTTTGTTGAAAATTCCCAAAAAAAAAAAATTTCAAATGTTTAAAAGAAGGGCAGCAAAAAATTTTTTTTTTAAAACAAACCCCAAATTTAAAAACCGGAAAAAAAAAGAACCCCTTTTGTGAAGGGGAAAAAAGGAAGGGGCCGCCAATTTTTTCAAAATTTTAAAAAATGGAAAAAGCACCTGGGTTATGGGAAACCCCTGGTTTAAAAATCGTTTTTTAAAAATAAAAAATTGGTTGTTGACATTCATTGATTTTAGCAGGGAAAAGGTAAATTTCTTTCCCCTTTACCGTTTAAATGGTTTTTTTGGTTAAAAAAAGATTAAAAAAAAGCATTTAAAAATGGAAAAAATGGAACAAAATTCCCACCAAGGTTTTTTTGGGGAAAAAAATTTGGCAATTTTTCCAATTTGTAAAAAGTTTTTGGGGAAAAACCCGGAAAGGAATGACAAAAAAACATATAAAAAACAGCAAAAGAACATGAAAATGGCAAACTCCTTTTAAAAATACCGGGAAAACGGGATTTTTCCCTTGGGAATTACTTTGGCCCAAAACAGGATAAACCCCAAAAAAAAAACTCCTTTTAAAATTTTTGCAATTGGGAAAATGATTTTAAAAAAGGGTTGAAACCCTTTCAAAATTTAAAAAAGGCGTTTAAAAAAGGGGGTTTAAGAGAATTGGTGAAGTTATCTGTTGGGAAAAACAAAGGGGGGGTTTTTCTCTAAAAAATTTCTCCTTGCGATGGGGTTTTAAAAAAAAAAATTTATGAAATGCAAAAAAAGGGCCCCCGTTTAGGGGGAAACCGTGTTTTGGGAAAAAGGTTTTTTAAAAAATTAGTTTAAAAAAAAATTTTTGGGGTGACTGAAAATGTTTTAGGCCAAAAGGTTTTTCTTTTTTAAAATGGGGGACTTTTTTTAAAAGGTTTTTTCCCCGGATTACATTAAACTAATGAAAACAGAAAAAGGCATTTTAAAAAAATGAAACTTTTGGAATTTTAAAAAGAAACCCAAATTACCAAGGCTATTAAGGATTAAAAAAAAGTTTAGGGAATAATTTTTAAAAAAAATAAAATTAAAAAAATTTTGGAAAAAAATTACCCAAAAAAAAGAAAAAGAAAAAAACAACATTATAAAAACTTGAGCCAAAAATAATTCTGAATTTTTTCTTAAAAAAAAGGCATACTTAAATTGGTGGCCGGAAAACCGAAAGGTTTTTCCCGGGGGGAAAAAACTTTAAAATTTTTTAAACCACGGAAAAAATAAACCCCGGAACAAAAGATTGCCCTGGGAAAAATTAAAAAAGGACGTGATAGGGGAAACCCCAATACAGCTTTTCAGAAAAAAAAAAAAATTTAAAAGGGTTCCCCCACGCTAATTGGGGGAAAGGTTTCCCCCCCTTTCTAAACCCCCGGAGACAACCCCAAAATTTTAAAGGAAGGAGAAATCGCCAAAACTTTAAAAAAATGGAATGAAAAAAAACCCAAGCGCTTTGAAATTGTTTTTTTAAAAAGTTGGGTTTAAAAAATTAAAACATTTTAAGAAAAAATTATTTTCAAATCCCCGCAATTAATTTTGTAGCAAAAACCATTTTAAAAAAAACCCAAAACATTAAAAAAAAACCAAAAAAAAATACGCCTTTTAAAAAATTTTAATTTTCCATTTGGGAAATTCAGGTTTTTAAAAAAAAAACTTTTGAAAAAATTTTTTTTAAGAAAAAAAGAAAAAATTTTCTTTTAAAAAAAATGGGATTAAAAAATAATTGGAAAAAGGAAGACAAAATTTGTATTTTTAAAAAAAGGTTTTACTTCCCTTTTTAAAAACTGGGGGAAAAAACCAAATGGGGGGCCCCATTTAAACCCTGGGGAAAAAACAGCAAAATATTAAACAAACCCCGCCAACAAAAAGGACCTTGGGGAGAAAATTGTTTTGGAAAAATTTATTAACACTTTTTTTATCCGGGGGTTTAAAAGGGGAAAAAATAAGGAATGGGCTGAAAAAGGGGGGAAATTTGCCAAAGGTTTTGCCATCTGTGTTAAATATGGAGAGAAAATTTTCTTTTTGGGAAAGGGTAAAAAAAGGGGGTTTTCATTACCCTGGAAAATAATGGAAAAAAAAAAAACAGAAAAAATGGGTTTTTGACTTGAAAAAAATAATCCGAATTTATCCAAAATTTTGGGGAAAATTAAACCAAACTTTGAAGAAAACGCCTTTTAAAGGAAATTCCCCAAAAAAGGCTTGAATGGATGCAAGGGGCCCAAGTCTAAAAAAAGAAAAAAGGACCCCCTTGGGCTTGGGGGAAAAAGGGCCCCCTTCCAAACCCAAAAAAAAGGAAAAGAAAAAATTAAAAAAATTTAAATTTAAAGTTAACCCAAAAAGAATTCAGGGGAAAAAATTTTGGGGCAAGGGGAAAAAAAAAAACTTCCTGGTTTAAAAAAAGTTTTGGGCTTTGGAAAAACTTACAGAAGGTTTTGACCCAAATGGCCCAAAGGGAAAATCACCAATAAAAAATTTTTAAGAAGTTGGGGGAAATAGGGACAGCCCGGGAAATTTCAAAAAAAAAAGAGGAGCAAAAATTGGCAAATTGGGGTTTAAAACAAGAACTTTGGAAACAAAACACAAAGGGTTAACCCAAAGTTTTAAAAAAAAGGAAAATTTAAAAAATAAAAACGGGCAATCCACAGCCAGGCAACCGGTGGCCGGAAATTTTAAAAAACCGGGGAAACTTTTAAATATCAAATTTTTCAACCCGGTTAAAAACTAACCCTCCACCAATTTAAAATTTTTTTTTAAAAAATTTTTTTTCCAAAAAAAAAAAAAAAATTTTTTTTTTAAAAAAAAAAAAAAAATAAAAAAAAAAAAAAAAAAAAGGGGGTCTTTTAAAAAAAAAAAAAAAAAAACAAAATTTTAAAAAAAAAAAAAAAAAAATTTGGCAAAAAAAAAAAAAATTTTTTAAAAAAAAAAAACCCCCCCCCAAAAAAAAAAAAAAAATTTTAAAAAGTTTAAAGAAAAAAAAAAAAAAAAAAAAATTTTTTTTTAAAAAAAAAAAAAAAATTTAAAAAAAAAAAAAAATTTTTTTAAAAAAAAAATTTTTTTTTTTTTGGGAAAAATTTTTTAAAAAAAAATTTTTTTTTTGGGGGGGCCCCCCAAAAAAAAAAATTAAAAAAAAAAAAAAAAATTTTTTTGGGGGAAAGGGGGCCCCTTTTTTTTTAAAAATTTTTTTTTTTTGGGGGGGGGGGTTTTTTTTTTTTTTTCCCCAAAAAAACCTTTTTTTTTTCCCTTTTTTAAAAAACCCCCCCTTTTTTTTTCCCAAAAAAAAAAAATTTTAAAAAAAAACCCCCCAAAAATTTTTTTTTTAAAAAAAAAAAAAAAAAACCCCCCCGGGAAAAAAGGGGGGGGTAACCTTTTAAAACCAAAGGGTTTTTTTTTCCCCCCTTTTTTTAAAAAAAAAAAGGGGGAATTAAAATTTTTAAAAAAAGGAAAACCCGGCCATTTTTTCCCCCCCCAAAAAAAAAATTTAAAAGGGGGGGGGGTTTTTTTTTTTTAAAAAAAACCCCCCCCCGGCCCCCGGGGGGGGGCAAAAAAGGGGGGGAAAAAAAAAAAAGGGGGGCCCGGGAAAAAACTTTTTTTTCCCCCCCCTTTTTTTTTTTTAAAAAGGTTTAAAAAATTTTTGGGGGGGGTTTTTTTTTTTTTCCGGGGTTTTTTTTTTTTAAAAAAAAAAAAAAAAATTTTAAAAACCCCCCCCCGGGTTTTTTCCCCCCTTTTTTTCCCCCTTTTTTTTAAAAAGGGAAAAAAAAAACCCCGGCCCCCGGGGCCCCTTTTTTTTTTTGAAAATTTTTTTTTTTTTTTTTAAAAAAAAATAAAAAAAAACCCCCCAAAAAAAAAAAAATTTTTTTTAAAAAAGGGGGTTTTTAAAAATTTTTTTTTAAAAAAAAAAAATTAAAAATTTTAAAATTTTTTTTTTTGGGGGGCCCCCCGGGGAAAAAAAAAAAACCCAAAAAAAAGGGGGGGGGGGGGGGAAAAAAAAAAAACCTTTAAAAAAAAAAAAAAAAATTTTAAATTTTAAAAAAACCCAAAAAAAAAAAATTTTTTTTAAAATTTTTTAAATTTAAAAAAAAAATTTTTTAAAACCCCCCTTTTTTTTTTTGGGGGGGGGGCCAAAAAATTTTTTTTTTTCCCCCTTTTTTTTGGAAAAAAAATTTTTTAAAAAAATTTTTTTTTTTTAAAAAAAAAAACCTTTTGGGGAAAAAAAAAATTTTTTTTTTTTTTTTTTTCCCCCAAAAAAAAAAAAACCCAAAAAGAAAAAAAAATTTTTTTTTAAAAAAATTTTTTTTGGGGGGGGCCCCCTTTCCTTTTCCCCCAAATTTTCCCCCCCCAAAAAAAAAAATTTTTTTTTTTTTTGGGGGGTTTTTTTTCCGGAAAACCCCCCCCCCCCAAAAAACCCCCCAAAAAAAAAAAAAATTTTTTAAATTTTTCCCCCCCCCCCAAAAAAAAATTTTTTCCCCAGGGGGAAAAAAAAAAAAACCCCCCAAAAAAAAAAAAAAAAAAAACCAAAAAAAAAAGGGGGAAAAAAGGGGGGGAAAAAAAAGAAAAAGGGGAAAAAAAAAAATTGGGGGGAAAAAAATTTTTAAAAAGGGGGGGTTTTTTAAAATTTGGAAAAAAAAAAAAGGGGTTTTTGGGGCCCCCCCTGGGGGGGGGGGGGGGCCCCCCCCCCCGGGGGGGGGGGCCCCTTAAAATTTTTTTTTCCCCCCCCCCCCCCTTTTGGGGGCCCCCCCCCCCCCTTCCCCCCCCGGGGGCCCCCCCATTTAAAGGGGGGAAAAAAAAAAGGGGGGGGGGGCCCCCCCCGGGGGGGGGGGGGGGCCCCCCACCCCCTTTTCCCCAAAAAAGGGGGGCTAAGCTAAAACCAGAGCGGTTTATCTACGCTCTGACGGTTCTGAGTGCTGGAGGATGACGGAAGCGGATCTTACCAAACTTCGATCCTTTCACACCTTATGCCTCCAAAGAATTCTCCGGATCTTTTGGCCAGAGAAGATCTCCAATGAAGACCTACTACGGCGATGCAGGCAGCAAGACATGGGAACCATCATCACCAGACGATGGTGGAAGTGGATTAGGCACATCCTCCGAATAGACCCACAGTTAATCACAAGAACAGCATTGCACTGGAACCCAGAAGGAAGGAGAAAATAGGAAGACCAAAAGCAACGTGGAGGAGAACTGTAGAAAGTGAGATGAAGGCCATGCAGCACTCTTGAGGATCAGTGACTAGGTTGGCCCAGGATAGGCAGGAGTGGAAGCGCTTTGTTGCTGCCCTACACACCACTGGGTGTAATGGTTAATGATGATGTGTGAGATATCAAGAAGTTTGCAAAAGCACCTCATGTCCATGCCCGTATCCTTCTTTCAATGTCTGCTGTAATGGTCTATGTACAAAAATATCGACGTGACCAGCGAGCAAATCGGTCTGATCTTGCAGTTGATGGTGATGTTTGTTGGTCCAGAGGACTTTCTGTTTGGTCATTGTGGCTGTGATCTTGACTTTCCTGGAGAGAATTTCAGGTTTTGATCATACATCCAATACTATAGCTCCTAGATATTTGAGGCTATGGACGGTCTCAATTTTCTTGCTGCCTTTAATGTCAGTGCTGATGCCAGTGGCCTTTCTTTCTATCATCAACTGGGTTTATTCTGCACTGAAATGATTGCCATATGCCAACAAGGCTTCATCAAGGTGATTTTCAAGTCGACTAGCTCTTGCTCTTTTCCAGCTAGGCTGTCGAATTAGTTTTCTGCCTCCATTGCTTAACTATTTCCCCATGGTTTTCTAGCATGTCAGCCATTATTTTCTCTGAGAATATGCTGAATAGGGTGGGAGAGAGAGCAGACATCCTTGGCGTACACCAATTGTGGTTTGGAACCATTCTCTCATGTTGTTGTTGAAGTAGACTGCACTCGTTGCCTTGTTATAGAGGCACTGTATGGTTCTGATCAGGTTGGCATTGATGTTATACAACCTCAATGTTGCCTACAGAGCGTATGATAAATTACGTCTACAAAGACATAGTAAAGATCTTGGTGGTGTTATAAAAGCTTCTCACAGAGTAATCTAAGGTTGAAAATCAGCCCTGCTATGCTCCGTCCTTCCCTGAAACCTGCCTGCTCTTCTTTGACGATCTCCTCAGCTTGTAGCTTCAGTCTATCTAGGAGGATACTTAGCATGACTTTGCTTGCATGGTTGATCAGGCTGATGGTATGGTAATTTTGACACAGTTGTAAGTTCTTTTTCTTTAAGAGAGGGATACGGTGTCCATGAAAGTATTATTGCCAACATACTTTAGTAAAACTGTCCATCCATATAATTATACACACATCAATCATCATTCTCACCAGTCGCAGCTGTTTCATGCTTATATGGACAAAATGCACATGCGAGGACAGGTGTGTATGCATGGCCACGTGAGGCTTATGAAGGGCAAGGTAAGGAACAAGGATCGTTGTTTCTTTCTCTTCTGCTTTGTTCTGTGGCACCAAGGGAGACAACAAAACCCTCACTAGATTTGAGGCCAGATTCTGTCATCTATCTCAGCCAACTTACCCACACCTGACTGAAATCCAGGCCCTTTGTTGCTGTTGAGGCATGTAGTAGTAGTAGTAGTAGTAGTAGTAGTAGTAGTAGTAGTAGTAGTAGCAGCAGCAGCAGCAGCAGTAGTAGTAGTAGTAGTAGTAGTAGTAGTAGTAGTAGTAGTAGTAGTAGTAGTAGTAGTAGTAGTAGCAGTAGTAGTAGTAGTAGTAGTCGTAGTAGTAGTAGTAGTAGTAGTAGTAGTAGTAGTAGTATATAGTAGTAGTAGTAGTAGTATAGCAGCAGCAGCAGCAGCAGCAGCAGTAGTAGTAGTAGTAGTAGTAGTAGTAGTAGTAGTAGTAGCAGTAGTAGTAGAAGTAGTAGTAGTAGTAGTAGTATAGTAGTATAGTAGTAGTAGTAGTAGTAATAGTAGTTAGTAGTAGTAGTATAGTAGTAGTAGTAGTAGTAGTAGTAGTAGTAGTAGTAGTAGGAGGAGGAGGAGGAGGAGGAGGAGGAGTTGCTGCTGCTGCTGCTGCTGCTGCTGCTATTGTTGTTGTCATTGTGGTTGTTGTGGATGTGGTTGTTGTTGCTGTTCGTTTTCCTGCTTAATATCATGGAGATCACTCAGTATATACACCGTGACCTATTCACCCCTCCTGGGAATCAATGTCAGATGGAAAGTACACTGGATGAGACGTCTGCGTGCATGACTTGTAAGGTATCTTACCACATATACAGCCGTACTCTGATTTCATGAACAACATTTTGGGTGACATCCCAACATGGATCAATTGTGCAATCTCCACAAACGACCTGGTCATCTGGTGCTCTGAGCAATACGTAACTGATGTCTTGTGCTTCATGTTTTCCATTATTAACATTTCCTGCACTCAATTTATTAACCCCATTGTTGTTAAATTCTACAGAGCTAAATAAATTTAGATTCGAATTTTTAGATGGTTTTCTACCCCCCACACTGACTTACTTTTACGCATAATACACTTGTATGCATTTTCATAGCAACCTAACAATGTTTTTATCCTTGAAAGAAGAGTGCAGGTCATTATGCTATGATCTTGTCAAGGTTGAAGACACAAAAAACTAGGCATTAAACATAGCAGACATCAATAACTGATCCCACTTTTGAAACATAGCTGACATCAATAACTGACAAGTCCTCACTGGCAAGCAGGATGCCTACCAACTCATCAACATCTTTGAGGACATCAGCAACATCAACAGGAAAAAGAGGGAAACAAGTACTGAAAGAACAGGATGAGTACAGGAATGCAGACCTGGGTGAAGAAATCATGGAAGAGCCTTTTACAGGGAAAGAACTTGGAAACAAACTCACGCAGCTACACCTGTAATGCCAGGTGGTCTACAGAATCAATACCCCAGTCATGGAGACATGCTATAAAATTAATTTTTACAAGACAAGAAAAGAAAAAGCCAAAGCAGACAACTACAGGCCAAAAAGTGTGACCAGCTTTGCTGGGAAGCTTTTGGATAGGCTCATCTACAACAGACTGACCTGGTACGTGGAGAAGGAAGAAATCATCTCTGATAGCAAGGCTGCATTTAGACAGCACTGATCCACCAAGGACCCAGTTGCTAATATGTTGCCCAAGAAATTGAAGACGCACTCCAAGGCAAGAAGCATACCATTGCAGTATTGATAGACCTAGAAAAAGCGTTTGACAAGGTTTGGAAAGATTCGCTGAAACTCAAGAGGCACCAAAATGGGATCATGGGCCACATGTACGAGTGGATCAGCCAGTACCTTACTAAAAGGAAGTCCAGAGCAGGAAGAGGACCATAAAGGAAGGTATTCCACAAGGTTGTGTACTCTCCCCCACACTTTTACTCCTCTTCATGAACAACATCTTAGGTGCCATCCCAACATTGATCCATTGTGCAATTTCCGCAGACGACCTGGTCGTCTGGTGCTCTAAGCAATACGTAACTACAACCGCAGTAGGAATATAGGAGGACCTGAGGAAGATCAAGTAACGAACAAAGCAATGGCTGGTGACCATCAACACCAGAAAAAAACCCAACATAACTATCTGAAGTATGGCCACAAAGGAACAGCATGCACATCTTCTGGTCAATGAACATACCCTACCCCAGAACAAAACACCAACCTATCTTGTGGTTACCTTTGATCCCAGGATGACCTGGAAGAGCCAAATAAAAAAGAAAAGAAAAGCAAGAGCCAGACTTGGAACAGTCCTGATGACTTGTGTTTTCCATTATTAACATTTCATGCACTCAATTTATTAACCCCATTGTTGTTGAATTCTACAGAGCTAAACTAACTGTAGATTAGAATTGTTTGGATGGTTCTCTACCCACAAATTGACTTACTTTTACTCATTGTACAATTGTATGCATGTTGATAACAACCGAGCAGGCTGTAATTTTGACTCAAGCTAGATACACTTTGTGTGTGTGCAATTTTAAGTATGTTTGCGTGTCTGGTCACTACACGTTATGTCACTGTCACCCAATATGTCACCAATCACAGGTAGCAGTAAGGAATATACAACAAAACAGCAAAAAATGCATGAATATGACAACAGTTCATGCATGTTAGTGTTGCATAAAGAACTGATGCCTACCTAAAGTG
This sequence comes from Rapana venosa, assembly GCA_028751875.1. NCBI lineage: Eukaryota > Metazoa > Mollusca > Gastropoda > Neogastropoda > Muricidae > Rapana > Rapana venosa. The sequence continues at coordinate 53,348,886 of CM054156.1, forward strand.
TTTTCCAATGTTTAAGTGTAATGGTAATTCAAGGATGTGTCGCACAATGTCCCTTTAACATCTGTTGTTTTATTATATGTCCCAAGATGACAAAGCTTTGTTTAATTGTTTTTTTTCTTTAAAAATAAGTCATATTCAAACTTCATGCAAGCTGGTGTTGAATAAGGAACTGATGCCTCGCTAATGTGTTTACCAATGGTTATGTACAATAAAACTTCAAGGATGAGTCACATGGTATTCCCATGACACCAGTTGTTTCATAATACGGCTCAAGAAGACTGAAGTTTTGTTGCTTTTTTATCTTTTGAAAACAAATTATCTTCAATCAATATCTGAGCTTATACTGCAGCTCATATCTGTCTGTGTTAATGACAAGTTTGTTATGTGCACAAAAGTGTATTGTTGTACATGAATGTCACAGTGTCACATTGTTACCAGTGTCACTGCACATGTGTGACAAGTACAAAACAACACATCACTTCCATCAACCTAGTCTCTAACGTTGTCACAATGATGGCACTTGGACACATCATATTATGGAAAGTACAGATTATGGCTGTGTCAGTGGTGAACCCATTGTAGCCACCTTCCCCCCTTGGCACATTGATGGCTATTTGCTTTTCCCTCTTGCTATGTTCTTATTAGCAGCATATCTGTTTGCTTCTGCCGTTGCAGTTTCAAAGGAAACTGTGATATTGATAGAGAAAAAAGCCAATGACAGGCGTGTATGGGGCCCAGTGGGCAGGTGAAAGTCCTCCAAAGTACTGTCCACCTGGTCATCACCACCTGTTGGCAGCTGTTGTATTGGAAAATACAGGCGCCCGCTATTGGTGTTGGCTGTGGTTGTAATGGACTCAAGATGGTAAATGAAAAGAGAAAACAAAGCAGGACTGCACGCATCACCTTGCTTTAAACCTGAAGTACACTGAAAACATTCTGTCATCTTACTTTTGTATCTAACTCTAGATTTTACTTAACTGTGCATGCTCATAATGCAACTCCGTGATTTTCCTTGAACACCGTTCTTAAAGAATAGGCCAAAGTATTGTTCTTTTGTCAGTATCAAAAGCTTTTTCAAAGTCTACAAAAGCAACATATAACTTTTTGTACAAAGCCATCAAAGTAAGCATATGATCTATGGTTGAGTAGTTACGTTTAAAGCCTGCTTGAAGTCCCCATGTAAGATTGTTTTCTTTGAACCCTTCATGAAGCATGTCAATATCAGTTTCTTCAATCCATTGTTCAAGTCTGTAATTATCAGTTTCTTCAATCCATTCTTCAAGTCTGCAATTATCAGTTTCTTCAATCCATTCCTCAAGTCTGTAATTATTATATTATTTAATCCATTCTTCCAGTCTGCAATTATCAGTTCCTCAATCCATTCTTGAAGTTTGCAATTATCAGTTCCCTCAATCCATTCTTCCAGTCTGTAATATTTTTCAGCCAGTCACTGGGTTATACAAAGTCATGATTATGTCAGTTAGGGCTGAGTCTGGCATACAGCTCATGGTCAGTTCAGATAGATTGTATTTGCATGTTAGATGCTTCTTAACCGCTGTTGTGTATCAGTGCCTGTGCACTTCAGTGTGTGCGTGTGTGAGTGTGTGCATGTGTGGGTAGGTGTGTGCATGTGTGTATGTGTGTGTTTTGTGTGATATCCAGCATTAGCGGTTAGTGCAGCATATCTTAATGCTGAATCTTTATTCTAACCTGTATTTTATTCTTGTTGATGAAAAAATTGTTAAAACCCAATTAATATCAGACTAAAATTGAAATTGTTGGAAACTAGCTTTGTTTTCGTTGATTGGCGAGCTGCCGTTTTGCTTTTGTAGGAAGAACTGAGTTCTTTCCTTATTCAAGTCTCTTAGTTGTGCTCAGGAGTGAAATGTCAAAGAAGCTTTGTTCTCCTACCAGTTTCCCCTACCAGTTTCCCCAGCTTTGAACTGTTTTCTCTAGCTGCTAAGATGGCAGAAAATAATGCCAGTTGCTCAGAGTTGACAGTTTGGTGTAGTTTAGAGAGCAAAATAGAAAATCTGGATGCCAGAAACAGTAATCAGTTTGAGGTCAGGACATTGATGTTGTCTGAATTAAAAGTAAGTTGGAGTTCCAAGTCCCAAACATGGGAAATTCAACCCAAGATGGCTTGGCACAGAAAACAAAGGACAAGAGTCAGCCCACAGAAAATGATGCCAAGGCCAGAGAGGCAGATGCAGGGATCATCACTGTAAAGAGAAGTGATAAAGTGCACCAAGTGCAAGGCAAGGAAGATGGCTTCAGAAGCTGCACATCTGAGGGAAAACTGGTAGGAAGTGATGAAGAAGTTCTTTCTTCGGCAGATGAGGATGATGATTTTCTTGCCAGTGTAAATAACAATCTGGCAGAGAAAGACACAAAAAATCTACATAACTAGTGGCCTTTTTCCTTGCCAACAACAAAAGGTTTGCCAAACAACTGTCAGAAGACAGACTGAAAGGTCACATGGAAAAAAATGCCAGAGTCCAAGCACCTGCAAACAACTTGAGGTCACTGCTGTGAACCCAGATGCCTGGAAGACAGTCCCTGCTCAAGCTTACTGTGACAATCTAAACTTAGCTCAAGTTCGGAGAGTGACTGTGCAAGCAGCCATGCAGTCGACTGTGCTGTTGTAGCTGAGACCTTGTACAGAGTTTTGGTAGATGAAATATCTCCACTCTGTTACAACTATGAGTCATGCAAGGATATTTGGAGAAAGAGAAAGAGTACATGAACTGCTACAAAAACCTGACTTGTTGTCTTTTGTGCTGAACAATGTTAACCATCATCATCATCACTCATCCCTTGGTCGGGACGACAGTTGGGGTACCCGCATGGACGCTGCAAGTGGACCGCCAAATGGTTCTGTCCTGGGCTGCTTTCAGGAGGTTTAGTACAGTGAGGCCGGTCCACTCCTTGATGTTGGATATCCAGCTTTTGCGTGGTCGTCCCTGCCTCCTTGCTCCTTCCACCATTTCCTGCAGGACTGTCTTTGACAGGCTGTTATGCCTTGTTGTGTGGCCAAACCATTTCAGTTTCCTCCGTTTGACTGTATCTAGCAATGGTTCTTGTTTGCCAGCCAGTGCCTCGATCTGCTGCTAGACGTAGTCATTGGTTTTACGGTCTCTGTAGGTGATGTTCAGGATCCGCCTGAGGCACTTCATCTCAAAGGCTTGAATGCGGCGTACTAAATTGGCAGTAAGTGTCCATGCTTCACAGCTGTACAAGGCAATGGATGTGACGAATGCCTTGTAGAGTCTGACCTTAGTGTGGGCTCTGATGTTGTGGTTTCTCCACACTTTCGCCAGCTTAGTCATGGAGGAGAGTGCCACAGCAAGTCTGATCTTCACCTCTTGTGTGCTCGTGCCTTCTTTGGTGCTGACTGCTCCAAGGTACTTGAAAGTTTCCACCTCCTCTAGTGTCTCGCCACTCATCTTGATGCTGGTGGGAGTGGTCGGTGTGGTACTGCTCACTAGGATCTTGCTCTTTTCTGTGCTGATCTCCATACCGTGGGCATTGGCTGATGTTTCCAGTCTGGTGGTGAGATCCTGGAGTTTTTCTTCACTGCGGCCCATGAGATCAATATCGTCTGCGAATCGAAGATTGCAGACTGGCCTTCCTCCTATTGTGATGTGGTCTTGAAGTCAAGGAGGGCTCCTGCATGATGTTCTCCAGGAACACGTTGAAAAGAACGGGGGATAGCGGGCAGCCTTGTCGAACTCCAACTGAAGTCCGGAAGAACTCCCCGATTTCTCCACCCATGAGGACGCACTGTGGGAGCTGTCATACAGCGCCTGGATGACTTGAATCAGGTCCTCGTCGAAGCTATGGTCTCTCATGACTTGCCACAGAGCTTCTTGCCACACTCGGTCGAAGGCCTTCTTGAAGTCAATGAAGTTGTTGTAGAGCTGTAGCTGATGTTGGAGATGCTTCTCTATGAGCATTCTGATGTTGAAGATCTGCTCGACAGTGCTTCGACCTGGTCTGAATCCTGCCTGTTCTTCTGATAGGATTTCTTCTGCTTGTGGTTTCAGTCTGTTCAAGGCAATGCATAGCATAACTTTGCTTGGATGGCTTATCAGACTGATTGTTCTGTAATTTTGGCACTTCTTCAGGTCTCCCTTCTTGGAAGTGGAACTATGATGGATTGGGTCCACTGTTCAGGCCACTCTTTGCTGGTCAGATGCGTTGGCAGATGATTGTTAATGCTTTGATCATCTCTGGGCCTCCATTCTTGATGAGCTCAGCCGGGATGTTGTCAATCCCTGGTGACTTGCCTCCTTTCAGGGATCTTACTGCTTCTTCTACCTCTTCCTCCAGCACCTGTGTGCTTTCAGGATCTGATGGTCTGGGATCTTGCTCGTGAAGTTTGTTTGGATCAGCCTTCAGCTTGTAGTTGTACAGGTCGCTGCAATATTCTGTCCATCTCTTCATGATAGTGGCACTCTCTGTAAGGACTGACCCCTCTTTGTCTTCAATAACGGAGGTCTTTGGCTGCTGGGACTTGGTTAGTACCTTGATGGTCTGGTACGCCTCTTTGCTGTCTCCTTTTGCCATTGCCTTCTCAACCTTGGAGCATTGTTCTGACATCCAGTTCCCCATGGCCTCAGTCATTTTTCTTCTTGATTGACCTGTTGACTGTTCTATACTCTTCGGCCGTTTGGGTTTTTGTTCTTCACTAGCTTTAGCTCCCTACGTTGGTCGCACAGGTCCAGGATATCGTTGGTAACCCACGGTTGGTTCTTTTCCTCTCTTTCCCAAGGATCTCCAGCGCTGTCTCCTGAATGGTCTTGCTGAAGGTCTCAATGAGGTTGTTGATGTCATCTTGGAGGAAATTCAATGCTGCAAATCTGCCCCCTATCTCAGCTTTAAAGATTTCAGCGACTTCGGGGTCCTTCAGCTTTTCCATGTTGAACCGCAAACGGGGATTTCTCTTCTGGTTCTTGGTCTTCAGCTTGATCTGTAGGGTCATGAGTATCATGTCGTGGTCACTGCCAATATCAGCGCCAGGGAAAGTTCTTGTCTGGGCTTTGTTGATGCTCGACATAAATCGTTTGGGGGCCAAGATGTAGTCGATCTGGTTATGTGTCTTTCCATTTGGTGAGTGCCACGTCGTTCTTCTTGATGTCTTGTGGGGGTATAGGGTGTTGGCGACAGTAAGATTGTGGCTGCTTGCGAATTCCAAAAGTCTGAGACCTCTATCATTGGTTTCGTCCACGCCAAAACGGCCTACTGTCCCTGGCCATTGGTCATAAGCGTCAGGTCCGATCTTGGCATTCCAGTCGCTCTGGATCACAAGAAAGTCCTTCTTTGGAGTTGATTTGATGGCGCTCTCCAAATCTCCAAAATGTTAACCACTGTGACTTAAACAATTTTACTTGCTTTTAGACAATACTTGTTTTATAAATCAAAACCAAATTTTAGATAAATGTTTCAGAAATATTTTAAGCCATATGCTACCACGATCCCATATATGGGATCAGGCAGTTATGTGCCACTACCATAGTTGTATTGTTTTCATCACACTACATGATTATATGGGCAGTTCAAGGGATCTTAAAAGAGTACTAAAAGAGGGACTGGTGAGTAGTATCCCTCTGCTCTTTTTCGTGGGACCAGCCATTTGCAGGATCGTGCTCTGTTCTGGATCACCAAGACTTCAACAGAAAGATAAGTGCACAGCATCAACTCTATAAGCATTTTGTAACTGTTTGTTAAGCAAAACTGAAGTTTAGCTTTTAATCTAAAATTGTGTCCTTCAGATTTGCTCAGAACATGATCAGTTGTTTGTGGAGCATGTCTAAAGTTTGATCACAAATACGGGATCATGGCATCAAGAGGGTAGTGGTTTTTTTTCATCTTTACAATGGCATTCAGGACAAAATGGGTCTGTTGTATATAATTTTTTTCTTGATCAGAGCAAATTTTAAAGACACAGGTTAAGTGAATGAGGAGCATGTTTGCTTATTTGAGCTTAAATGAGATATGTAAAAGTGTCTTATCACCGACATTTTCTACAATTTCCCCCTTTTCAGAACTTTCAACATTGACCAAGTTCTTGCTCTGCTGGAGGCCGATCCCACATTTGGTCAGGCAACTGTTTACATGAAACCACCCCATTTAGTGAAGATACAGGTAAAAACAGTGGTGAAGAAGATGCTTATGATGCATGTCACCACAAACCACGGCAGCAAGGAGCAAAGGAGGGAAATGAAATGATACTCGCCCAGGCCAACCAAACACAAAGAAACAGACAGTAACAGCTACTTGGAAATGGAGGAGAGCTGACTTGTCAAGTCGGCAAAAAAGCAAGATTTGGATGGAAGGCTTGGACCATCAAAAACAATCAGATTGCTTGCTGATCCTGTTCAGTTGTTTTGGATCCTTTTGATCATGTACTCTCAATGATTGTTGAGAACAGCATTCTATAAGATCAATCAAAAGGAAATAATACCTTCACAACATGACCAGACTAAATATGTCCATTCTTGGGTATTTTGATCATGTCTGGTTCCAATCCAGCTCCTACATGTCATCTCTATTGGTCCTGTGATGCTGATGTTCAAGAGATATTTTCCCTTGGAGTTAACATCAGTGCAGATTCCACTCTCCCCAAAAGTTCTTCGGATGAGACTATAAACCGAGGCCCCATGCGCGAACACACGCAGAACATCTTGCGCACATGTTAAATCATGTTCCGCTTTTCATAAGAGTAGGCCATTGTGTGCTGGCTGAAACAGATGACAGAATTTACAAAACTGCAGCCACAAGGGGACCGGATGTAAAAAAAATACACAAATGCTTATTCCATTATCCTCGATATAAAAGAATATAATAAAGATAAAAAATAAATGAATGGGCGATTTCTTCAGTCATGACAAAAAATAATTTCACTGAAATAATGCGGTATCTTCATTTGCTGCAATAATGCATGGCTGGGTGCAGATGACAAACTGAACAAGGTTTAACCACTGGTCAGCATGGTAAATGAGAGGTTTCTGACTTATTTCACGTTCTTCAAGACACATAATCTCAGCATTGATGAATGAATGGTATCACATTTTGGCAAATGAAGAGCTAACCAATGCATCCAACAGAAACCAAAACACTTTCGCCTCAAGATGTGGGTTCTGATGACCCCTCTTGAATATGTCCTGCAATTTGAGTCAGACCAATGGGCCTGGGCAATGCAAGCTGAAGACCCACCTTGTGGAGCCCTGGTTCACCCAGCCGAAGTGTACCTGTTGTGGCATGGAAACAAACACAGGTGTATCAAGTACAAAGTGGGCATTCATGCTAGTTGTTTCAAGTTCCACTCAAAATAAACTCCCTTACATGGTTCTAAATTTGTGTATGAACACCACATAGCCTCCTATTTGAGGTTGTATAATAATAATAATATATGGAATTTATATAGCGCTGAATCTTGTAAATAAACAAACAAATCGAAGCACTTACTGTCCTATGGGTGGATGGTCCTAGGTCCTCGGTTTATAATGACAAAACAAATGTATTGGCACCTTTTATGGGTTTTTTAACTTACTTTTTGGTACAGTTCAGTATTAAGTCAAGTCAGCCAAGTCAAGTCAAAAACACTTTAATCATCCCATGAAGAGCAATTGCAATACTGACAGGCAGATTCATATGCATCAAAAAATTAATCTCAAAAGACACAAAAAGCTATATTTCATATTGGCTAAAACATTCCAAAATGACTTCAAATGAAAATGTCACGAACACACACACACACACACACACACACACAACAAACACACGCGGGCATGCGCACACATACATACATACACGCGCGCGCGCGCACACACCACACACACACACACACCAATTGTGAACAAAATTTTAACCCCCAAAAACAACAACAACACACTACAACAACAACAAAAAACATTGACTAGAAGACATAAAACTTTATTATTTACGCACGCACATATGCAACACGTACACACCCATGCACGCCCACACAATACACCAATGTATAAATTCAATGTTTTAAAGACCATTGACTAGAAGACAGACTTATTTTACACTCACACACACGCACACAATTATGTATTGACTACACTCATAACAATGACAATCAGGCAAGTAATTCAGAGAAATGTAAAATCTAGATAGTCAGCATCATTGTGAATTCAGAATTCGGATGCTTACTGGCCCAAAAGATTTTTTTCTGTTTGTTTTGCTGATGGGACACTGAACAGGGCGTTCCAAAGGCAACAACTGAAATTCTGGAAACAAAGCATGGGAGGGATCAGCCAAAATGGCAGCGGCTTTGCATACAAGCTGCTGATTGCAGATGACATAAGATCTCTTTGTTCTTTTCCAATTATTTTTGAGCAGATTCTTACAATTCTCTGCAGGCCATTCTTGTTTTTAACACTAAGGTTATTGTACCAACAAATGAAAGCAAAACTTATAACACTCTCTATGTAAGACTTGTAAAACAAGGAAAGAATCCTTTTGTCTAAAAAAAATGAGTTCAGTTTCCTCAGAAAATGCACACGTTGTCCTCCCTTTTTGACAATAGCGTCAGGGTTAATGTCCCAGTTTAACTTGTGGTCAAAAACAGTTCCTAGATATTTATAGTTCGAAACGTTTTCAACTTTTTGATTATGGATAATAATATTCTTAGGAGTATGCCCTGATCTTCTGAAGTCGATAGGCAGGTCTTTAGTTTTAGAAACATTTAGCTCTAGATAGGCCTCGTCACACCAGTGTACGAACTCGGTGAGGGCTGGACCGTTGTCTAAGACTGATCCGGATAAGAGAGATAACAGAGCACTGTCGTGTGCAAACTTAACCAGAAAGGAATTTCCATAGTTGCTTTTGCAATCACCTATGTATAGAATGTAAAGAAATGGTGAGAGCATGCAACCCTGTGGAGAACCAGTGCAGGTAAATCTCACCAAAGAAGATAATTATTTTGTTGGCAAAAACAAGCTGTGGTCTGTTGGTTAAAAATTCAATCAGCCAACGAACAAGTTGATTGTCTATGTCAAATTTTGAGAGTATTTTGTTAACCAGAATCTGAGGCTGCATTGTATTGAAAGCTGAACTAAAGTCAGCAAACAATATCCTGGCATGAGAGTCAGGTGTTTCCAGTTGTTTCAGGTGTATTAAGAAAATTTGTGTTTGGTCCCTACAATCATGGCTTCAGTTTTATCTGCATTTAGTTATAACTTGTTTTGTATCATCCAGTTTTGAATGTTTTGAAGGCAGAGTGATATATTTGTCAAGAGAGAGGGCAGATTTTCAGAAGTGTTACTGCTTTGAATCTGAGTCATCCGCATAGAAATGCTGGCTGATCTGTTGACGATTTATTATATATGAGAGTGGAACAGTGTAGAGAGTGAACAGAACAGGACCCAGAACTGGTCCCTGTGGGACTCCACATTTCAGTTTTGCAGGAATTGATTGAATCGTGTTTACTACTACTGTCTGGAATTGGGCAGTGAGGTATGAACTAAACCAGGTAAGGGTTGCACATTTGATACAAATGCTTTTTGACAAATGCTGCAGATAAGTCGAGAAGAGTGAGAAGGGAGATTTTCCCTGAGTCAGAAGCGTTTAGAAGCGTGTTTAACATATGGACTAGGGTGGTTTTAGTACTGTGGTTGCTGAGATAGGCAGACTGAAATGTGGGAAGGAGACTATTTGAATGAAGATGAATGAGTTGTTTCAGAACTCATTTTTCAAGGACTTTGGAGATGAAAGGTAGGTTTGAAACAGGCCTGTAATTTTTCAGTATGTTAGGGTCGAGGTCATGCTTTTTGAGTAGAGGTGTAACCATTGCAGGTTTGAGTTCTAATGGAAAAATTCCCAAAAGAAGAGATGAGTTTACAATCTTCGTGATAGTTGGTATAAACTGCGGAAGGCACTGCGTGAAAAGAGAAGCAGGCATAGGATCAATATCACATGATTTTATGGCCATTTAATTCAGAATTTTCCTGATTTCTTCCTCACTTGCTGGCTGAAAGGAAAGGAGAGGAGTGCCAGTGAATTGAGGATCAGGAGATACAGGTTGGAAGGGGGTCTGATCCAGTCTGGGGCGAATGTTATGGACTTTGTCAGAAAAGAACAGAGACAATATATCAGGAAGTTCAGAGTGACTTTGGACAGTAGGAAGAGGGCCTGACGTTGCAGATCCAAGAAGAGGTGAGGTGAGGGAAAAAGGAGATTCCATGGATGTGGCATTGAGAACTTGAGCAGAATAGTAGTGTGTCTTGGATGAGTGGAGTAAGGTTTTCACTTTGTTGGGGTTTTTTAAAAGAGCTGTTTGTTTATTTCAGTTTTTCGTTTTCACCACTGCTGTTCTCGTTGTCAGCGTTTGCGCTTTGCCACCCATGATGGGTGTACCATGGGGCGAAAGGCCTATCAGGCAGAATACGGTCAGTGGGAGGTGCATGTTCATCAAGCAGTTGGCTGAGAACAGTCTTATAGTGTTTAGAAAGAAGGTCAGCTTTACCATCTGGGCAAGCAGACTGCACATTAAGAAACATATGTGAAGAACGTTTGATGGAGGCAAAGAGGTTGAAGATGACTGTGGTGAGTGAGGGTGACTATCAGAGAAAGAGGACGGGGATGATGGTAGAGATGTGTGCAGTGGAAGGCAGACCAGAGTTGATATGGCCAGTCAGGTGTGGTGGAAGATGGTGAAGGGACTGGTTTAACAGGGGTATTTATAGTCTGATGCACACTGTGTCAATACACATTACTGTCAGAACACATATTGTCAGAGTCACAGGCAGAGGATGGATTGGAGCATCAAGAGGACAAAGATGTGAAAGAGTGCTGTGGCTTGTTGTGGTGGTTGTGGCAGTGACGTCAGAAGTGATGGGGGAGAGGGATGTAATGAAAGCACCTGCAGGCGATGACATCTGCCTGCACTTGTTCCTTGTGGGTTTTGCTGCGGTAGATTCCTAAGTTTGAAAGATGCTGTTTTAGGGCGTATTGTATGGGGAAGAACTAATGTGAGGACAATGCCTTCATGTCTGCAGCAGTTGATGTCATAGTAGTCGAAAGGCGAACACTGGGTGGTGGTGATGGGGGAGATTTGAGTTCGTGGATCACGTGAACAAGTTCAATCTGCGCAGGGTCAGAGTACTTGGGTCACAAGGACAAGTACAATCAGGTGAATACAAATCATCAGTCAAACGCAATTTTGAAAAATAAATCAAAAAATGAAAATTATGAATTAAAATTTTTAAAACGCAGATAATATTGAAGAAATATAGACTCTGTAGAGAAAAAGAAAAAGAAAGTGTGGAAAAATGAGTGTGTGGAAGAGTTGACAGGTTGCATTGAATGCAGAATTTGGAATTTTGAATTATGCAAGTGGAAGTATAAATGAAGCAACTGATGTAAGTCATGTTCAGTTTTCTTTATAGGAACATTACATTGGTCCACAGAAAGGAAAAGAAAATAGGTTTTAAAAAAATGGCACATGATATTCCAAGGTAAAATGATCAACTGGATAAGGTTTAAAACCATTTCCAATAGCAAATATGGCAATTCATGGAAGGGCTGGTTAGTGCACACATCGGTTGTGTTAAATCTGTGTCAATCCACACATGTTCACACACAGCTTGTATAATATCTTTAAAAAAAATAAACAGTACAATGCAGGATTCAGTTCCAAGTCACTGATATGGAAAATGGCTCTTCAGCAACATGCCCTATTTTGTTTACAATTATTATGCATGCATGTGCCCAGCCTGACATTTTGGTATCAGGGTTAGTCACAATTTCTGGGTCTTTTAACACAAGGTCATTAATCACAATTATTTTGTCTTTTAACACAAGGTCATTAATCACATTATTTTGTCTTTTAACACAAGGTCATTAATCATGATTATTTTGTCTTTTAACACAAGGTCATTAATCACAATTATTTGCTCTTTTAACACAAGGTCATTAATCACAAATATTTTGTCTTTTAACACAAGGTCATTGATCACAATTATTTGGTCTTTTAACACAAGGTCATTAATCACAAATATTTGGTCTTTTAACACAAACTCATTAATCACAATTATTTTGTCTTTTAACAGAAGGTATTGATCACAATCATTTGGTCTTGCAACACAAGGTCATTAAACACAATTATATTGTCTTTTAACACAAGGTCATTGATGACACTTATTTGGTCTTTTAACACAAGATCATTAACCACAATATCTGGGTCTTTTAACACAAGTCATTAACCACAATATCTGGGTCTTTTAACACAAGTCATTAACCACAATATCTGGGTCTTTTAACACAAAACCATTTGAAGTTTGTGCATGAGACCCTTGTATCCCCTACATCTAATATAGCCACATTCCAAATTATGGATAGGGATAGAAATTGAGCCCACCAACTTAACCAGGACAGGCAGGAGGTACTTCCATGCTCTTCCTGATTTTCAACTGTCCTGGTTCTTTTGATGAGCTCAAGTCCATATGCACAGTAGTCTATTCAGTTTAAAGTCTCCCCCAAAGGACCTGGCATTCAGTTAAATTTTCCCATCAAACTGGAAAGATAGAGCAAGGCTGGAAAGAAAACACAGAACCTCACATTTACTTGTTAGGCATGTGAACATCTATACCATCTTGTCACCCTCCTTTAATGAGAATCAGGAAATCAACAGGACCAGCAAACACCTGAACAAATGGAGAAGGAGGATAATACAAATGGAGAAGGAGGATCATGCAAAAGAAAAAGGAGGATCATGCAAATGGAGAAGGAGGATCATGCACATGAAGGAGGATCATGCCAGTGTCATTGGGTGTGGCACGAGGTGAGACAGATGAGATTCCTAGAGGTAAGTCGCGTTCACTGACACTGATCTATTCACATGACAGATGATTGCAGGAATGACAAAGAACAACCAGGAAACTCGCTGCTGGTTATCATGACTTCAAACTCCTCTGGTTACATCACAGCCAGTAGAAACGTCTGTTTGTCGGACACTCGCCGGTTGGAAAAGACTGTGCATGTTCCAGCTGGAAATCTAGTGTTTGTCAGCATCATGGAACAGGAGACATACGTGGCCGATGTCGATCTTTATCGTTACTTCAGGGAGTATGATAGTGACAGTGGGATTCACAGACAGCAGTGTGAATTTGTGTGGCTCAGAGCTGCTCATTACCAGTCTGACTTTCTTCACGTCTTTCAAGCAACAAAGTTTGCTATAGAATTCTATCCTGGCGGTTGCAGCAACAGAGACCACTTTGAATTCTTCTTCTCCTTTGTTCCTCAAAACAGGTCACTGCAGAAGCTGCCCAGTGGTCTGTGGAACTGTTCAGTCAGTGACTATCCCAGCCTCCATCACCATGTGGCCTGTAATCACAAAACAGAGTGTGAAGATGGACGAGATGAAACAGAAGACTGTCCCTTCAGCAGCCCTGAATGTCAGGGACTGTTAGCACTCTGTGGTCAGTGCTACCAGTTTGTCAATGGCTTGAAAACATCCACTGACAAAGAGGCAGTAGATTATTCAAAGATGGGCACGGAGTATTGTAACTCACTGGGTGCCGTGTTTATCTTTCCGGAATGTCACTTTGATTGGCCTTACGTTCTCCGGCATCCACAAAGATTGGATAACATTTATACCGGATTCCATGGCAATGACCTTTCATTGACAGCCATGTACAGACACGCGATATTAAAGGATAAAACAGTTGTGCACCATTCTGTCGTTGCTGAAATGAATTGTGGACATACAGGAATAAAACAATGTTACGCTCTTTCAGGAAAACAGCCTTGTGGTATTAATTGTGTTACGCCCATTCCGCTACCTTACTACGGAGTGACTTGTGAATTCAGGAAGAACAAGACTGAGGACCGCTCTCTTCCCTCTCAGCCTGTGTCCTTGACCTCCAGACTCTTTCCACTGCTCTCATGGCAACAGTCTATGACAGTGTGTCCCAGTGGCCATGTGACCTTTACCTTCATGGTGTGTGGTTCAAACATGTATGAAGTTTGTTCATTCACACACCAGTCAATGTGTACTTTTCCAAGTATATCTTCAAATATGAATAAATCTTATTCAGCAGTTCACCATGCCTTGTTATCCCCCACATTTAAATGCAGTGATGAACAATTTACACTGTCATACACACTGCTATGTGACTTCATAGCTGATTGTCCAGACAAGAGTGATGAGTCTGCTTGTAGACACCCTGCATGCATCAGTAGCTTCACCTGTGACAGTGGTCAGTGTGTTTCTTACAACAATATCTGTGATCAGATGCCCCATTGCCAGGATGAATCAGATGAAAACAGCTGTGATTATTTCACTCAATTTGAGATTATCCACATCTATCTTCCAACTCCTGTTTTAATCAACTTTGATTCAGAGAGAATGTTTCGATCAGAACATCTGAATTCCAATGACTCCTGTCCTGACAGCCACTACCGCTGTCCTGGTGACTTCACTGACTGTCTGCCTGTCTACACACGCTGCAATGGCATGTATGACTGTCTGGACCACCAGGACGAAGAAGGATGTGAGGACCTCAGGTGTCCAGGGTTTTTCAGGTGCAGAGTGTCTACGATCTGTGTTCATGATGACCAGCTGTGTGATGGCTGGCCTCACTGCCCCCTGAATGATGATGAGCTTCTGTGTGACCTGACCTGTCCTGTAGGCTGTGTCTGTCAAGGTCACACAATTCAGTGTGCCCAGCCTTTCTCTGCCACACAGTTCCCTCAGCTCCGCTATTTGGATGCCTCAGGTTCTGGCATGACCCTGTCTGATGTCAACAACCATGCTCACCTGTTTCATTTGATTCTGACCAGGTGTTCATTGACCTTCTTGCCACAGGTGCTGTTGCCGAATCTGAGGATTCTAGACATCAGTGACAATCAGTTTCAGAACTTCAACGTGACTTCATTTCTTGGTTTACAAAATTTGTACATGTTGTCCTTATCCAACAATCCTCTGACATCAGTCCATGCTGATAAGAGAGCTGGCTTACAGCAGGGCACACTCTCAGTGATAGATCTGTCCTATACATCACTGACAGTGTTTGAAGCACAGCTCCTCTCACTGTTTGTAAGACTGCAGAAGGTTAACCTTACTTCTACTTCCATTCATACCATCAGCTCTGATGGATTTCAGTTGATGCATCAGTTGACAGAACTACACATGGCAGGCAGTCCTATTAGAACGTTTCCACCTGACCTCTTCAAAGATCTGAGCAACCTGGGCATTATAGTTGCAGACAACTATAAACTGTGCTGTGAGGAAATGCTTCCCAGGAAAATCAGTATTTGTCTTGTCATGCTCCAAAAAGTGCACTGTCATCCTGCAAGGATTTGTTGCAGTCCTGGACATACCGCGGCTTTCTGTGGCTGATAGCCTGCCTGTCAGTGACTGGAAACGTCTTCTGTTTCTGTGCACGTTTTTTTGCCAAGAGTGTGAGTTCGTCAAGTGGCTTCAGTGTCTTTGTCACCAACCTGACCATATCTGATTTTCTGATGGGTGTCTATATTGTGATCATAGGAATAGCAGATGAGCAGTTCCGTGGCACATATCTCCACCATGATGACTCTTGGAAAAGCAGTGTGGCATGTAAGGTGGCTGGAGTTTTATCCCT
Source organism: Rapana venosa (assembly GCA_028751875.1). Classification (NCBI taxonomy): domain Eukaryota; kingdom Metazoa; phylum Mollusca; class Gastropoda; order Neogastropoda; family Muricidae; genus Rapana; species Rapana venosa. Next base: position 53,364,497 of record CM054156.1, read on the forward strand.
GTTTTCCAGTGAAGTATCGGCTCTGATCATCTGGATCATCACCCTGGATCGTTTTGTGGCTCTCCATTTTCCGTTCAGCTCATTACGGTTTGACAGAGTGTCAGCAGCAGTGGCATGTCTGCTGATCTGGCTTGTTGGCTGGTGTTTGGCCATGGTTCCCCTGCTCCCTGTGACACTGCACTGGAATTTCTATGGTCAGACAGGAATCTGTGTTCCACTGCCAGTGGCATCACAGGACTTTAAAGGAAGATGGTTCTCATTCTCAGTTCTGATCATATTTAATTTTGTCTTGTTTTTATTCATTTCTGCAGGACAGGCCCTAATTTACTGGTCCATTCACACCAACAGCATGAAAACCAACACCAGCAAAATGTCACGGGACATGACCATAGCTCATCGCCTGATCACTGTTGCAGTGACAGACTTCATGTGCTGGTTTCCCATTGGTATTTGTGGACTGTTGGCACTGGTGGGTATCACCATCTCTGGAGAGGTGAATGTAGCTCTGGCCATTTTTGTCTTACCCTTGAACTCTGCAGTGAATCCTTTCATGTACACCTTTAATAAACTGGCAGAAAAGCGTGAAAAATCCCGTGATGCTAAGCTGGTCAAATGGCTGGAATGTCATGCTGACATGGCCACTAGTCCCTGATATATGCCATGCATATGTTGTTGTGTCAGCAGGCAGTACCACTGCTTGATGTGAGTCTACAATAAACGCTCTTTTCTAATAACTATGTGCATTAACACACACACACAACTTTTGTTTCTACCCTTAATTTTCGTGTCTAGCCCAGAGTTCATGACCAACTGCTATCAGCAGGAAGTTATCAATATCACAGATATCAGGGATTTATCAATATCACAGATTGCAGAGAGTTTTCAATATCACAAATATCAGGTAGTTATCAATATAATAGATACCCAGGAGTTATCAATATCACAGATACCCAGAAGTTATCAATATCACAGATAGCATGGAGTTATCAATATAACAGATAGCAGAGAGGTTTCAATAACACAGATAGCAGAGAATTTTCAATAACACAGATAGCAGAGAGTTATCAATATCACAGATAGCAGGGAGTTATCAATATCACAGATAGGAAGTTTAGCAATATCACAGATAGGGAGTTAGCAATATCACAGATAGAGAGTTAGCAATATCATGGATAGCAGGGAGTTATGTATATCGTGGATAACAGAGAGCTATGTATATCACAAATAGCAGAGAGTTATGTATATCACTGATAGCAGAGATTTGTGTCATGGATAGCAGAGAGTTAGGTATATCATGAATAGCAGATAGTTATGTATATATTATGAATAGCAGAGATTTATAAATATCACAGATAGCAGTGTTATGTATCACAGAGAGTAGAGATTTATGAATATAATAATAATAATAATGTATGGAATTTATACAGCGCTGAATCTTGTAAAGCAACAAATCAAAGTACTCAGATGACTTTTTTATGCGTGTGTATGCGGTTTTGTAAATTTTGTCATCTGTTCCTACCGGCACACAATGGCCTACTCTTTCAAAAAGCGGAACAGGATTTAACGTGTGTGCAAGATGTTCTGCATGCGTTCGCACACGAGGCCTCGGTTTAGTATCATCCGAATGACTTTGACATTCAGTTCGATTTTTTTTTGGATAAACTGGGAAGAAACGGCGAGGCTGGGAATCAAACCCAGAACCTCACGGTTTACTTGTTGGCAGGCAAACGTCTTAACCATCCTGCCACCTTCCTTCACAATATCACAGATAGCAGAGAGTTACGTATATTATGGATAGCAAACATTTATGTATCACAGATAGCAAAGACGTATGTATCACAGTTATGAATATAACAGATAGCAGAGACTTATGTATCACAGATAGCAGAGAGTTATGTATATTATGGATAGCAGAGTTATGTATAGCACAGATAACAGAGAGTTATGTACCACAGCGAGCAGAGAGTTACATATAATTATCATGGATAGCAGAGAATTCCAGACCACAGCAGTGTGGCAAGTAGAGGGGTTGTACAGCAGCTAATGCAGGTAGGCCTGTGAGAGGGGAAAATGGTGAGGCAGTTGAAAAGTAGCCACACCCACAAACTTCTCATCCAGTGTGGATCATGGCTGTGCAAAAGTTCTTAGGCATAATGAGTGAAATAGAATACATGTTCTTGGAAACCACCAGGTGTTAAGTTGAGAAACGCCCAACAGTATTGCTACTGCAGCTCCTCTCTAGCGGACACTCCACAACACCCACCAATACAGATCCAAAGGTTTAAACGCAGCATCATGTCTTCTCTTTGAGGTTTTACCAGGACAGGAGTGTGCAACACACTGGAAGTCGATTAGAGTCTTCTGGCATGAGGTGTATAAAAGGCTGGAGAGAAGTCATTGTGTTGGTTGTTTTATTATAATATGTGTTGGTTAAAATTAATTCTTAAAAAAGTATGAATGAGTGAGATGAATGAATGAATGAATGATGAATGAGAGCGCTTTGATTTGTTTATTTGCAAGATATAGCGCTGTATAAATTCCATGCATTATTATTATTAAAAAAGTATAGACCCTGTTGATTGGTGAACTTACAATCCTTACAATCACCCCTGTCTGTCACTTCCCTCACCTCATACCTATCATTCTGAAAGCAATTCTGAGATGATTTATAAATACCTGTGTGTGTACAGACTCAGAAAAACACTGGAACACAACCGTCCACACCAAACTGAACACAGCGGCCAGTCAACCAGGGATCAGTCAATTCTGTCCCGGTATAGAAAACATGCTCCACCAAAGCAGCAGAAACACGACACTGATGCAGGTCAGTGTGTCAGACTGCGGCCATCAGGAAGCTTTGCCAGACTACACAGCCGGGCAGGGAGTGGTGTACGGAGTGTGTAACGATTCCACCAGCTTTTGTAAGATGCTCTTTGAGGTAGCACCAGGGATGTATAACAGTATCAGACTCCAACGACGGTCACTCTGGTGTGATGCTGGTCACTGGGAGACAAGTGCACATGAATGCTCTACAGGAACAAGTCTAGAAATGAGGTGTAATGGTTACTTGGCTGAACTTTATGCAACTTCCAGAGACAGGTTTGTATGCATTCTGCACATAAACAGTCCCATGGTAGCAATCCATATAGGAACAACAACAAAAGTGTATAACTCAGTGGTAAGACATATCTCGCAATATTACGAAAGTGTAACAATACCCTCTGTTGAACCATACACACAGTTCAATGTAGACATCAAAGTGAGTCCATTCACTGCCATCTTGGTGAGTGTGCAGCAGTCTAAAACTATTGACGGCTGCTCTAAGAGCTTGCTTTTAAACCTGATCTACACAAAGCCAAACTCATCTCGTCAAAGTGTTGCACAGTTATGCAAGAACAGCTTGTCACCAGCTTCTGTTGTGGACACTTCCCACATTCAGCTGGTGTTTCAATTTCTGCCCTGGAGTCATGTCTATCTCAAATTGTATTTTGCCGGTCTCTCAAAAAATGAAAAACCACACAAACTACCCAGTGGCCTGTTCAACTGCTCTGTCAGGCATTACTCTAAATTTGGCCGTCACCTGGACTGCAATCTGAAAGCAGAGTGTCAGGATGGACGTGATGAGACAGAACGCTGTCCCTTCAGTAGTCCTGCATGTCAGGGGATGCTGGCCTCAGGAAAAAAATGTTTGAAATTCATGATTCACACTGACTATCTTTCTCAACCATTCTGGTCTTTCAAATGCAAAGCAGAGGGAGGGGAATTAGCTTCCATAAAGACAAAGGCAGAAGTTGAAGACTCTCTTCATCTCTTCAGAAAATTTCATGACATTAAACTGTTTATAGGTGTTACAACAGGCTGGGTAAATGCTCCGTTTTATTATAGCAAATTTCTAAAATGGTCTGATGGCACAATGATTTACAATGTAATCCATGGCAGTCAGTGCTATCACAAATATCCTTTACGCTATCATCGTTCAGTTTGTTTTAAGCCATTGTCCAGTTTCCTGTTTGGAGTTAAGGTTGAGATGTCACCCCTCAACAAAGCACTCTGTGAGATAACAGTACCAGATTTCAGGCTTATTTCTGCCACTACAGCAGTTTCTTTGAATTCAGTTCAAACTGTTGTTGCAGACACAAGGCAGAGTTTGCTGATGTGCACAGATCATCACAGCATACAGACGTTGTTGTTGTGTGACGCCACAGTTCACTGTAGACACAGAAAACCGTCACTGGTGTGTGAATTTACGGCTGTTTCTCATCACAGCAACAGCTCTATGCAGAGGCCCCAGGGGGCCCTTGCTGAGAAGCAGACCTATGTCATGTTCAGCTGTAGTGATGGAGAAGGGACAGTGCAGTACACGCTGGTCTGTGATTTCCGACAGGACTGCCCTGACAACAGCGATGAAGCATTCTGTCAACATCCTGTGCACACTGGTTTTCTCTGCTCCACTGGTCAGTATGTCCTGCATGGTCAGCGATGCAATGAGTACTCAGACTGTGTGGATGACTCTGACGAAAAGGATTGTCAGGAAAATCAGGAGAACTTTTTGCCTTACTATGTCAAGATCCTTGGAAAAGACAACAGAACACCACAGCTCTACATCAGCTTAGATGGCACTGGCTACTTTACACACTATGTGATGGCCAACAAGGAGCCTTGTCCTGACAGTCATTACTTCTGCACATCAGTACCAGTCCACTGTCTTCCTGTCTACACTCGATGCAATGGGTTTTCTGACTGCACTGATGGGGAAGATGAACAGGACTGTGACAGTGTGACATGTCCTGGCTTGTACCAGTGTCGAGCTTCCACAGTGTGTCTGCATGGAGATCACCTGTGTGATGGCTGGGGTCAGTGTCCACAGCGGGATGATGAACTGATGTGTGACATGATGACCTGTCCTGAGGGATGTCTATGTGAAGGTCACACTTTCCTGTGTAGTGACCCTTTCCTTCCTGAAGCCTTCCCTTTACTGCGATACCTGGATGCCACAGGATTCAGAATGGCACTGGCTGATCTTTCAAACAACAGTTATCTCATTTTTCTCAGTTTGTCGCATTGTTCTATCGTTAATATCTCAGCAGTTCAACTACACAACTTACAGTACATTGATGTTTCAAACAATTTGATCAAGACTATGGATCTGGCCATTTTTCTAAAACTACAGAATTTACAGTCTCTAAATTTAAAGAACAACCCCCTTATCCACCTAACAAACGACAAACCGCAGCAGATACACTACACCTTAAGAACTGTTGATTTGTCAAATACTCCCTTGACAATGCTGAGCGAGATCACATCTGTATATCTACCTTGCATCAAGTATTTCAACATGTCTTTTTCTGCCATTGAAATTATCGAAATCAGAGGGTTTAAAACATTTCCTCAACTGACTGAAGTTGACATTCAAAAGACTCCGATAAATAATTTTCCTCTGGATTTATTCAAAGGTTTGGTGCATCTTCAAAGGATTAAGTCATCAAACTACAGACTTTGCTGTCCCAGTGTTGTATCTGAACACTCAAATACGCTACAGTGCACAGCACCTTACGCTGTGTTTTCTCCTTGTTCAAAGCTGATATCAAGCAGTGGGCATAAATTCCTGCTTTGGCTGATCAGTGTAGTTGCTACTGCAGGAAATGTGGCTTGCATCCTTGCTTCCTTTGCAGCCAGACAAGTGTTTGGACAGAAGTGTTCAGTCTGTTTCGCTCATCTGCAGCTTGCTCACTTGTGTATGGGCGTTCATGCCAGCATCAGTGTGATAGCGGATGACGTGTTTGCAGGCCAGTATATTCAGCATGAAAAGTCGTGGACCAACAGCCTCACCTGCAAGATGTCTGGTTTTCTGTCTCTGTTGTCCAGTGTCGTGTCAGTTCTCATCCTCTGGTTCATAGCGTTACAGCACGTGGTTCTCTTCTGTTTTCCCCACGCTTCATGGACATGGGACAGATCTTCCATGACAGCGGTGTGTGCAGTGATCTGGTGTGCTGGAGCTCTGGTGTCGTGGATACCATTTCTTCCTGGACTGTCACACTGGGGCCTCTGTGGTCAGTCTGGTCTGTGTCGCCTGGCTGTGTTTGATCCCCATCTTTCTCACCAAGCATTCCGATGGTTCACGGTCACTGTCATCGTGCACTGCTCTCTGTCTGTCCTGATTGTGGCTGGTCAGTGCGCTGTGTACAGACGCTTACCCAAGCACCGGATCATGATGGAGCGCACACAGAGGATGCATTACTCCTCAGCACGCCTGCTAGGAAGACTGGCTGCTACAGAGGCGGTGTGCTGGTGGCCCTTTGGACTGCTGGGGGTGGGGGTCATGATCACGTTACAAGGACACTCTGCTGTCCACACACTCTATGACGTGATGGCTGTTCACGTGCTGCCTCTGAACTCTGCTGTGAACCCTCTTCTGACCCTGTGGAGCTTGGTGTCTCAGCAGCGAATGCAGGAACGAGAGAAAAGATTGTTCACAATACTCAAGTCTCGACTGGTTCAGCAGACAAGGAAAAACACACATGATTGAACCGTCAGGCAAAGATAGAAGAAAGAAAGAAAGAATAGAAGGGAGAGAGAGTGAGGGGAGGAGATGAGAGAGAGAGTGAGAGAGAGAGAGAGAGAGAGAGAGAGAGAGAGAGTGACTCTTTAGATGTGAATATTCACAGGTGTGGCTACCCAGGTCCTCAAAGAATACAAAGCTGTTTCGTTGTGCACAAGCAGCCTGAATGCAAAATCTTTATGACATCAGAAGAGCAGGCTTCACATCCCCAGCTCTGTGTGTGATGGTTCCTCAGTGCGTGCGTTGTCGATACGCGCGTGAGCGCGCAGTGTGTGTACGTGTGGTGGCGGGTGTGTGTGTGTGTGTGTGTGGTGAGGTGTGTAGAGGGTGGGGCTGGGGTGATGTGTCGGTGTGTGTGGTGGTGTGTGTGTGTGGGGTGTGTGTGTGTGTGTGTGGTGGTGGATTGTGTGTGTATGTGTGGTGCAGAGGCCTGTGTGTTGTTACATGGTGTACTGCTGTTACTGTTTCTTGCTGAATGATTGTCAGTTTTTGTTTTTCTTCCTGATGATTTGTCAGGGGTTTGCTTTCTTTTGTGATGAGTTCGTTAGTTTGTTTTTGCCTGCGGGCGGTTTTCTGTTGGGGGGTTGGGTTGTGTTTGTTTTTGTGTGTGGTGTGTGTTTTTTTTTGTGAATTTTTGTCAGTTTTTTGTTTTCGTGAAGATTGGTTTGTTTTTGCCTGAATGATTGTAGTTTGTTTTCTTCCCCGAGATTTGTAGTTTTGTTTTCTTGTGAATGATTTGTAGTTTTGTTTTTCTTGCTGATGATTTGTTAGTTTGGGGTTTTTGTGATGATTGTCGTTTTGTTTTTCTGTTTAATGATTTGTCAGTTTTGTTTTTTTGCTGTGTTTTGGAGGTTTTGTTTTCTTTGGGGGGGGAATGGATTGTCAGTTTTTTTTTTGGGGGGGGGGGGGGGGGGGGGGGGGGGGGGGGGGTGGGGGGGGGGGGGGGGGGGGGGGGGGGGGGGGGGGGGGGGGGGGGGGGGGGGGGGGGGGGGGGGGGGGGGGGGGGGGGGGGGGGGGGGGGGG
>CM054156.1:53372578-53380078 GCA_028751875.1 Rapana venosa
TTTTGAATCTTCGTTTGCTGTGATGCTGAAACACACTTTGGTCCTGTAGCTGAAGGTATCTACCTCCAAATCAGGTCAGACAGAAATCTCTTCAACTGGAAGAAAACACGTCATAGGACAGGATGCTGACTCTCCCCAATCATCAGCATCAATGAGCATGAACTGGATGTTGTCCATGACTTTGTGTACCGGGCTCAACTATTTCAGACACTCTATCATTTGACGCAGAGCTCAATAAGTGTATCAGCAAAGCAGCTACCACCATGACCAAACTGACTAAGAAAGCACGGAACAACAGCCAGCTGACTGAGCACATGAAGATCCAGATCTACAGAGCTCGTGTCAGGAACACCCTCCTGTATGGCAATGAGCCCCGGACTTTGCGTGCCCTACAACAGTGAAAGCCCAATGCTTTTCACATGCGTTGCCTCCAACGCATCCTGAACATCACCTGGCAGGAATAGGTCCCGGACAACACTGTCCTGGGAAGAGCTGGATGCACCAGCATGTACACGCTGCTGAAACAGAGATGCATGCACTGGCTCGGCCATGTCATGCACATGGTCGATGGACGATCTGTCCTAGGGATCCCCTAAAGACCTCTTCTATGGAGAACTTGTGCAGGGAAAACATCCTAAAGGCAGACCACAGCTGCGATTCAAAGACGTATGCAAAAGGGACTTAAAATTCCTAAACATTGACCAGAACCACTGGAAAGAAACAGCCCTAGAATGGTTGGCCTGGAGACAGACTGTGCAGAAAGGCCTATTCAAAATCGAAGAGACACTTGCTCAGCAGCACTAGGCAAAGAGAATAAGAAGAACGGCTGCATTCCAGGCAGACAGACCAGCATCAGACTTCATTCATCTGTGCCCTCTGCCATAGGGATTGTCATTCACGTGTCAGACTGGCCAGCCACACCCTACATTGTACCAGAACAAATACCTAGAGCACAAATCCATTGTCGTACGAGACTAGTGGATGCCTGCTAATACTCAGATTGAAAACAGTGATACTCCTGAAAATCTGCCTTCTCTCTTGACAAATGTGTCTGACTGTCTTTAAGATATCCAAAATTGCATGATACAAAACAAGTTACAGCTAACTGCAGAGAAAACTGAAGCCATGCTTGCAGTGACCAAACATAAACTATGCTCCATCACAACAACAACATATTAGTTCCTCTATCTACCTTATTGAAATATATGGGTTGTTACTGACAACACATGCTATATGCAACAAAATCATCACCCATACCTGCCAGTCATGATACTATCAGTTGCGGTGTATTAGTGCAATTTGAAAGTACCTGTCTACTGATGCAACATCCAATGTTGTCACATCTCTCATTCTTTCATGTATGGACTACTGTAAATCTCTTTTGGCTGGTCTGCCAGCATCATCTATCCATTCCCTTTAACGTTTATAAAATTATGCAGCTCTACTTGATCTCAGAAAGAAAAAGATCTGAACACATCACTCCTCTTTTGCAGTCTTTTCACTGGTTACCTGTTTCTCTAAGAGTAAAGTATAAGAATAGTTCCCTCTGTTACAAATATCTCCATAAAGCTGCACCCTCCTATCTCTATAACTGTCTTCACCTTCATACTACATGTCACTCCTTCCGTTCTGCTACAGATACCTTATGCTTCCAAACGTGCAGATTCAAACAATCCAGTGTTAGCCATCACTCTCTTTTATTTCTGGTCCATCGATTTGGAATGACATCCCTCTCTCACTTTGCCAAAAGTCTACATTTGATACTTTTAAATCCAGCTTCAAGACACATTTATTTCTGACCTAGTGTCTTCTACAACAGTAACACCTCTTGTCTAATCCTACTTTCAAAAGACATCTCCATCTCAATCAACCTGCTTTAGAGTGTTTGTGTGTGTGTAGGGGGGAGGGTGTTAATTAAAAAGATGTTTAACTTTTGTGAATTGATGCATGCGTGTGGATGCTTTGAATGCAAGCACTTTGAGTTGTTTTTTTAAGATTCATCACTCTAAACATGTTTTTTGTTCTGATGATGATGATGTATATCATGATGTGTTTCAAACACCGAATTCCCTGATTAGCACAGTTCTTTCACCATCTTCTACTCCTGATTCACTATCCAAACTCTTGTCTGTTCTTCCGCTATCCGCATCCCCACCATCGCCTTCGTCCTCTTCCTCTGATGCTCGTCCAAACTCACCACTTTCATCTTCAACCTCTCCACCTCCTTCAGATCTCCTTCAAGTTTGTTTGTTCAATGTGCAGTCTGTCTGTCCAAATGGAAAAGCAGACTACATTTCTGATTTCATCTCTGAAAAAAACATTGACTTAACCTTCCTCACCGAAACTTGGCTTAAACCACATGGCCATGAGCCAAAAATAAAACAGCTGACTCCTCCTGGATATTAAACTATTTCTTTCCCCCGACTCTCTCGAGGAGGTGGGATTGCCATCATTCTCAAAGACATATTGGAACCATCTCTTCCTTTCAGTCACAACCTTCAATTCTCACATGAATTTTTTGAAGTTTGCGAAATCAATCTCAACCTACCTGGCCACTCTATTACTATCTGCTGCCTTTACCGTCCACCTCCCAGCCGCAAAAACAACCTAACATCTTCTCTTTTTCACCAAGAATTCCAGTCACTCCTCGACCACTACAGCCTCTCTCCCACTAAACTTATAATTCTTGGTGACTTCAACTTCCATTTCGACAACCAGTCTTCTCCAGATGTCAAACGTCTTTCTCTTTCTCTGTCCAACCATTCTCTCTCTCAACTGGTAAACGAAGCAACGCACAGATCTGGTCATATTTTAGACTGGCTGATTACTAATGCTTCATTTAATCTTGTCACATCTGTTTCTGTCACCGACGAACTGCATTCTGATCATTCCGCCATTCTTTTCCACCTCAACATCACAAAACCTGTCAGAAAGAAGAAATATGTTACTCGTCGCAATCTTAAGGCCTTAGACATTCATACCTTCTCTTCACAAGCTTCCGAACGTTTTTCACAAACCTCTGACCACACTGACCTCTCTGATCACTATAACACTATTCTCCGCCAACTGCTTGATGGCATGCACCTCCTAAATGACCGTCTCCTCCCTGACAGCCGTGTGAGCCATGGTATACCCAAGACATCATGATAGCGAAGCGCAACGCCGGCAACTAGAACGGCAGTGCGGAAGTCAAAAACCGAAATCAACAAACAGCTTTTCCGAAAACAAATAGACAAAGTCAAACTCTTAATCCATTCAGCAAAGACAGACTACTACTCTTCCCAAGTTCTCTGTGCTACATCCATATAATCTCTTTTTTCCCTCAACTCAAATCTCCTTGGATCTGCAAAGACAAATCCTCTGCCTAACACCCACAGCCTGTCTGAACTTCCATCCTATTTCTGCCTTCTTTTCAGAAAAATTTAAAAACATACCCCCAAATGGATCAACTTTTTCAACCTGCGCCCCCGACCCATTTCCTGGCACCCCTCTCTTTTCCTTCCACCCCAAAAGAAAAAAAGAGATCATGAAATTTAAAGAAATGATAAAAAATCAGCGCCCTTGATCCCATATTTTTCCGTTTCCAAAATCCCTTCCACAACTTGTCCCTTAACAAAAAGAAACTCTCTCTTGTGTCAAAATTTTCCATCAGCTTAAAACAGAAAGTCACACCCACGAAAAACAGACCTCGACCCCAACTTCGGAATTATGGGCCTTCCCAAAACTTCCCTTTGCTCTAAAGTACTAAAAAGTTTTCTCAAACACTAAAACAGCACCTTCATTTCCAATGATCTCCTTCCCACTTTTATTGCCCTATTCCCCCAACCCGCCCAAAAACCCCCACCCATTTTTAATACATTTCTACTTGCTTCAATGCGGGAAAAAACTCCCCCCTACTCTTCTTGACTTACGCGCCTTTGATCCCAAATCAAAATTTTTTTTCCGCCTCCAAAATACTTTGGTTTTTAAAGGGACGCCCCACCGGGTTTATTCATACCTCACGACGGTTCCAGAAAGTTTTTGTAAAAAAAAATTTCAACAAAAACTGCAAAATGGATGTGGACCCCCGCAATCGCCGGGGCCCGTTCTCTTTACCCAACGCTCCACCCACATTTAAAAAACAACCCCCAAATTTTGATTCATATTTCTATGCCGATGATCTCACTTCAGTGCAGTGATATGTTAAAAAAATTGTTTCCCCTCCTGACAAATTGCCCCTACGCCTCAAACCAAAATGGTATAAGAAAAATTTAAAATTACGTAAAACCAAAGCATGCATAGGGCCCCAAACAAAAATTTTCCCCTATCGCAAAAACTTCAATAAAATTGGGCAATACCAGTTTTTTTTAAAAACCCGGGAAAGATTTGGGATATTCTTGAAAACACACTCCTATGAAAAAAATCATCCCCCCAGACCCCCAGTTTTGTATTCAATTAGGGCGCATAACCGATTTAAGTATCTGTCCACTATGCAACTTCCAAGCTTGTCACATCCTCATTCTTTAAAGTTTAGACACGAATTCTTTTGGCTGGCCCTCCCATCATTAACCATCTCTTCACGCATACAAATCTGCACCACGGGTCCTAAAAAGAAAATCTGAACCATCTTTTCCTCTTCGCGATCTTTTTCACGGGCTCCCTTTCAAAAAAGACTGGAGTAAAAATAATCCCCCTTGTTCAAAGTCTCCCCAAAAAACTGCCCCCTTACTCTGTAACGCTCACCTGTACACCCACCCCTTTCCCTTCGTTCAGCCGCAGTACTTTGTGTTTTTAAAAACCCCAGATTCAAAAAACCCACTTTGCCTCGCCCTTTTCGTTTTGGGTCCATCCCCCAGAATGCCCCTCCCTTTTCACTTCGCCAAAACCCTTTTCATTGATACCTTCAAATCCCCTTCAAGTTTTCCGAGTGGTTTTTTTGGGGTGGGTGGTGGTGTGGGGTGCCGCGTGTGTGTCGTGCGTGGTCATACGTCGCGCGCAGGGATTTAAAAATTTTGTTGTTCATTATTTTTAAAAGGGAGTTCAGCAAAAATATTGATGCAAGCGCTTCGATTTTTTTTGGGTTTTTTTACAAGATTCACGCTTAAAAATTTCCTTTTTATTATTTTATTTTTTATTAAAAAACATTCCATCTTTTTTGTTTATTATCTTTTCTCAAAAAAATTTCAGAATTTTAAATAAATTCCTGTGTATAAATCCAGGGAAAACAAGGGAACCATCCATCCACCCAAACGAGGGAAACAGCCATCTCGACATCATCAAATCTTCCCGGGATGAAACATCTCCCCAAAGCAGCAGAAAAACGACCTGATCAGGTCAGGGTCAACTGCGGCCACAGGAACTTTGCCAATACACAGCCCGGGAGGGGGTGTACGGGGTTGGGGAACGATTCCGCTTTTTTAAGATGTTCTTTGAAATACACCAGGGATGTATGACAGATTCAACTTCAACGACGGCACTTGGGGATGCGGCACGGGAAACAGCGTCATGAATGTCCTGTGAACAACGGGCTCGGGGAATGGGCATTCGATCTTTATCAATTCCAAAAAAGGTTTGTAGCTTCTGCAATAAACAAACCCCGGGGGCAATCCTTAGAAAGAAAAAAAAAGTTACATTCAGTGGTAAGGGCATACCTCTAAAATTACGAAAGTGTCAATACCCTTTGTTCCCCTAACACAGTTCCATGTAGACACAAAGGAGTCCCTCAGCCACTGGTGATATACAGCATCTAGAGTCAGACCTGTTTAGGACTTCCTTTAAAAACCCATTTAAAAAAGCCAAAACCTCTCGTCAAATGTTGCACAGCTTGCAAAACACTGTCACCGTTCTCCTTTTACCTTCCCCCCCAGGGGGTTTTCACTTTCGCCCTGGAATCCCCGCCTATCCAAACTGTATTTTGCTGGGCTCTTTGAAATGAAAACTCTCAAACACCCAGCGGGGCGTTCAACTGCTCGCAGGCATTACTTAAATTTTTCCGTCACCTGGGTGCAACTGAAACAGAGTCGGATGGACGTGATGGACAGAAGCTGCCCTTTATAGCCTGTATGCAAAGGGGTCCCCAGGAAAAAAAATGTTTTAAATTTATGATTCAAGAGCAGTTTTTTCAACCATTTTTTCTTTCAAGTGCAAGCAGGTGGGAGCTAGCTTCCCTAAAGACAAAAGGGAGAAAATTGAAGATTTTTCATCTTTTCAAAAATTTTACAAAATGCAACTATTATTGGTTTTCAAAGGTTGGTTTTAAAACCCATTTTGACCAAATTTGAAAAAGGTCTGATGACACAATGATTACAATAAATCTATGGAGCCAAGCTTCACAGAATCCTTACGAAAACGTCGTTTAATTTATTATAATCCATTGTCCAATTTCCAGATGGAAATTGATTTGATATCCCACCCTCAACATAGCACTTGTGAGACATCATTTTCCAAATTCAGGATGATTTCACCCCCAAAAAAACCCCAGTTTTTTGTTTTTCGCCCAAAACGGCGTTGCAGCACAGGGAAGTTTGCTGTGTGCACAGATCATCACAGCATACAGCGTTGTGTTTTTTACCCCACATTTCACTGTAAAACCAAAAACCGTCCGGGTGTGTGAATTTACGGTTTTTTCTCATCACAGAAACAGCTCTATGCAGAGGCCCCAGGAGGCCCTTGCTGAGAAAAACCTATGTCAGCACTTTTAGTGATGGAGAAGGGACTGCAGTCCCTGGTCGTGTTTTCCCGAAGGGGACTCCCCCAAAACAGCGATGAAGCATTCTGTCAAAAACCTGTGCACACTGGTTTTCTCTGCTCCATGGTCATATGTCCTGCATGGTCAGCATGCAATGAGTACGACTTTGGATGACTCTGATAAAAAGCATTGTCAGGAAAATCAGGATAAACATGCCTTACTATGTCAAGACCCTCGGTAGAGACAAAGAAACCACACTTTACATCAGCTTAGATGGACGGGCTACTTTACACACTATGTGATGGCCAACAAGGCCCCTTGCCCTAAGTCATTACCTCTGCCATCGGTCCAGTCCACTGTCTTTTGTCTAACTCATGCAATGGTTTTCTGACTCCCTGGGGGGAAGCAAACAGGACGTGACAGTGTGCTGTCCTGGCTTGTCCCATGCGAGTTCCCACGTGTGTCTGCTGGGGATGATCTGGTGATGGCTGGGGTCAGTGCCCCAGCGGGATGATGAATGATTTTTGACTGATGACCCGTCCTGGGGTGTTAGTGAAGGTCACCTTTCCCGTGTAGGGAACCTTTTTCCCTGCAAAAACTTCCCTTTACTGCGAATACCTGATGCCACAGGCTCCAGAATGCATGGCTATCTTTTAAACAACAGCTATCTCATTGTTCTCAGTTTTTTGTATTTTTCTTCATTAATACTCAGCAGTTCAACTACCCCCCTTACATACATTGATGTTTCAAAAATTTTTTTTGAAACACAAATCGGGCCTTTTTCTAAAACTACAAATTTACAAATTTAATCTAAAAGGGCAACCCCCCATCCA
>CM054156.1:53385078-53406805 GCA_028751875.1 Rapana venosa
CCCCCGAAGATTTTCCACCTTCCACAATGGAGAGGAGATGGGTGCCGCCCTCAATATGCTTGCTCCTAGAGAAGCAGACATCTCTGACGCCTCGCTCCCCTATGACCACCTAGGTTATGGGACACCTTTACCTTTTTCTTTAATGATTTGTCAGTTGTTGTTTTGATGGGCGGGCGCCACCTTCAGTTGTGGTCTGGGTGCTTGTCTTTCGGATGAGAAAATAAACCACGGTCTCATTTGCGACACACATTCAGCGCGCGTAAAAAGAACCCACAGCAACAAGAGAGTTGTCCCCGGCAAAATTATGTATAAAACGCCACTGTATAGAAAAATCAATACACATGCAGACAGTATTTGTTGTTAAATGGATGGCACTGTTCTTACGGGGATGTGTTCTCCCCAGAGAGAGCAGCTCGAATTGCGTGCAGAGAAACCTGCCATGACATACGTGGTATACAAATAATTATATCAAATGCCATCAACTCAGCAATAAGAAACACTGGAACCTATCTATTTAGCGATTTCTTTTCTTCGAGCTGCTTCTCTCACATCCCACACACCATCGCCCTTAGCACTTTAAAAGATATGGAGACCTATCGATGTATTGATTGAATTTCTGTCTACTAATCCTCCTATCTCTCTCTCCATTTTCAGCAATAAAAATAAATATGAGGACGTGGTTTTCTAGCCGTTGAGTTCCTTTCTACTACATCTCTCTCTCTCTCTCTCTCTCTCTCTCTCTCTCTCTCTCTCTCTCTCTCTCTCTCTCTCTCTCTCTCTCTCTCTCTCTCTCTCTCTCTCTCTCTCTCTCTCTCTCTCTTTTATGACTTTATTGGCTTTTCCCCCTCTTTATTATGTGAGTGTATGGGTATTGCACTTATTTTATTACCATGACATTCAATTTGCAGGAGCATAATTAAAAAGTGTTTGTGTTGATCGTGTGCTATGTGAGTATTACATATTTAGTATTATCCCTGAAACACCCCCACCCCACCCCACACCCCCACACACACGCTCAAACAAACACAAACACACACACACACACACACACACACACACACACACACACACACACACACTCACTCACTCACCCACTCACCCACTCATATTCTCTCCCTCAACGACTGTATAGTTTTAAATTTCTTCTTGGTTTGTTTCTTGTTTTTATTGTGTGGATGTATGGGTATTAAATTTATTTTTATCATGACATTATAATTGAAACGAGTATAATCTAAAATGAGTGTTGATGGGATGGCATACTGTTTTGGGATTTATATATTGGATATTATCTCTGAAATACACACACACACTCTCTGTCTCTCTGTCTCTGTCTCTCTCTCTCTCACCTTTTATCGTCCTGCTTATAGTCATAGTATATCCTGATGAAGGATTCATATTTTTATATTTTCAATACTTTATTGGACTTGCCTCTGTACTTAAGTTTTAATGAGTGCCCTATTTCAATATCTTATAATTATGTATAACAAGTATGTGTACCATTTGACAATGTGTAGATGTTTATCTTTATGACTTATTAAGTTTGGTTGTGTTATTTTTTCTTGGCTTTGTTGTTGTTCTTGTTCTTGTTGTTGTTGTTTGTCTGTTTTTCTCTTTTTTATCATCTTTTGTTGGTTTGGTTTTTTCTTCTCTTTTGTTTGTTTGTTTGTTTGTTTTGGTTACGGTTTTGGGGGTGGGGGTAGGGGTGGGGTATTTTTAGGATTTTCTTTTAATTGCTTGCTTTGGGGGGGGGGAGGGTTGTTGGGGGGGGGGGTTGTTGGGGGGGAGCTGTTTTGAAAAGGGTTATTTCCCCTTGTTTTTATTGTGAGACTGTATAAGTATTGGGTTATTATTATTAAGATGTATCCCTAACGGGCGGGGACTGGATGTAAAAAAGCACATGTGTGCTTATTCATTATCCTCGAAATAAAAGAATTTGTCATTGTCATTGTCATTGTCATTGTCTCTCTCTCTCTCTCTCTCTCTCTCTCTCTCTCTCTCCCTCTCTCTCTCTCTCTTCTCTCTCTCTCTCTCTCTCTCTCTCTCTCTCTCTCTCTTTCTCGTGCCTGGTGGTTAGAGTGATGCACATTGAGCTCGTGACCTGCTGACCCGGGTTCGAATTCTCGTTCAAGGGGATTTTTCCTTGCTGACTCCACTCTCCCCAAAAGTCCTTCGGGTGAGACTATAAAAACCAAAGTCCCGTGTGCGAACGCACGCAGAACATCTTGCGCAAATATTTCTGCTTTACGGAAGAGTAAGCCCATGTGTGCCTGTGGAAACGGATGACAAAATTTACAAAAATACATACACACGGGGACTGGATGCCAAAAGACAGTGAGCCCTTATTCCATTATCCTGAAAATAAAAGAATAAAATTTTTAACCCCCCCCCCCTTTCCCCGTCCATCCTCAGCAATAAAGATAAATGGGGAGATTTAGCTATGTTGCCCTTGAGTGTTTCTTTTTCACCTGCAATGCTGCAGACTGCACGGTGTTTGTG
Source organism: Rapana venosa (assembly GCA_028751875.1). Taxonomy (NCBI): domain Eukaryota; kingdom Metazoa; phylum Mollusca; class Gastropoda; order Neogastropoda; family Muricidae; genus Rapana; species Rapana venosa. The sequence continues at coordinate 53,387,575 of CM054156.1, forward strand.
CTTCATGCCACTGCCATGGTGAACAGCCAACACACACACCTCATGCTGATGCACCACAGGTGCGTTCTCCATGCGCCTCACCTCTGACCTTTCAGTGGAGGTTGTTTCGGGATGTCGACCGCGAGTTAAGAGCAGGCCATTTGTGTGCCGGTGGGAACAGATGACGGAATTTACAAACCCGCATAGACCCGGGGACAGGATGTAAAAAAAGCATGTAAATGCTTATTCCATTATCTGCGATATAGAAGAATATTTTTTTAATGAAATAGCTTAGTGGCTTGCCACTGGGGATAATAATAATAATAATAATACATGGAATTTATACAGCGCTAAATCTTGCAAAAAATACAAATCAAAGCGCTCTCATTCATCCTATTCTTTCACATGCAGCCAGTTACGATTAATAGATTTTTACAAATTCAAATGTAAACACACACACGCGCACAATTAACAGTTTTTTACAAATACAAATGTAAACACACACGCGCGCGCGCCCACACACACACACACACACACACACACACACACACACACACACACACACACACACAAAAGTTGTACACTCGGGCAGGCTAATGGGGGGGGGGGGAGTTGGTTATTGAGGGAAGGGACAGAGATGAGATGAAACAAGAGGAGAGAATCTTAGGTTTGAAATAAATGCGTCTTTAGGCTGGATTTAAAAGCATCATAAGTAGGCTTTGACGAAGGGAGAGAGGGAGGTCGTTCCAGATCACTGGACCAGAAACAGAGAAAGAGCGACGGCCAACAGTGGACTGGTTGAATCTAGGTATTCTTAAGCACAAGGTATCTGCAGCAGAGCGGAGAGAACGAGAAGGAGTGTACAAATGAAGACATTCACAGAGGTAGGAAGGTGCCGTTTTGTGGAGACTTTTGCAACAGAGGGTACAGATCTTATAGTTTATCCTCTGTGGCACAGGCAGCCAGTGGAGAGATCGCAAGAGAGGAGTCATGTGCTCAGATTTTTTCTTTCTGAGGACTAGTCGAGCTGCAGAGTTTTGTATACGTTGAAGAGGGTGGATAGATGATGCTGGCAGACCAGCCAGAAGGGAATTGCAATAGTCCAGACGTGAGAGAATGAGAGATGTGACTAGTTTGGATGTTGCATCAGTGGACAGATACTTTCGAACTGCACTAATGCGCCGTAATTGATAGTAGCACGACTGGCAGGTTTGGGTGATGAATTTTTGCATGGAGAGCGTGTTATCGATAGCTACCCCTAGATATTTCACTACAGTGGATAGAGGGTCAGACGTATTGCCGAATTCTATTGAAGCTGTTGTTATGGAAGAGAGTTTGTGTTTGGTCCCTATAAGCATGGCTTCGGTTTTATCTGCATTTAGTTGTAACTTGTTCTCTATCATCCAGTTTTGGATATCTTGAAGGCAGCAGGACATATTTGTCAAGAGGGAAGGCAGGTTTTCGGGAGTTTCACTGCTAAGAATCTGAGAGTCGTCTGCATAAAAATGATGGCTGATTTGATGACGGTTTATTATATGTGAAAGTGGGGCAGTGTAGAGAGTGAAAAGAACAGGGCCGAGAACTGACCCCTGTGGGACTCCACATTCCAGTTTGGCAGGTGCTGATTGAATCTTATTTACTGTAACTGTGTGGAATCGGTCTGTAAGGTATGAACTGAACCAGGTGAGGGCTGTGTCTTTAATACCAAACATGTTCTGGAGACGGTAGAGAAGAATTGAGTGGTCTATAGTGTCAAAGGCTGCAGACAAGTCGAGGAGAATGAGAGGGGATATTTTTCCTGAGTCAGAAGCGTGCAAAAGCGTGTTGAAGGAGTGGACTAGGGTGGTCTCGGTGCTGTGGTTGGCACGATAGGCAGACTGAAAAGGGAGAAGGAGATTGTTGGAATGAAGATGGCTATTGAGTTGTTTCAGAACAACTTTTTCAAGGACTTTAGAGATAAAAGGTAGGTTAGAAACAGGCCTGTAATTCTTCAGAATGTTAGGGTCGAGGTCGTTCTTTTTGAGTAGAGGTGTAACTATAGCAGTTTTGAGAGCTGATGGAAAAATTCTTGAGAGAAGAGATGAGTTTACTATTTTCGTGATAGTGGGTATGAGCTGTGGAATGTACTGAGTGAGAAGAGAAGCAGGTATAGGATCGAGATCACATGATTTTATTGTCATTTCTTTCAGAATTGTCTTGATTTCATTCTCACTTGTTGGATGAAAGAAAATGAGAGGAATGCCAGTGAATTGGGGATCAGGAGGTGCGGGTTGGAAAGAAGTCTGATCCAGTCTGGAGCGAATGTTGCGGACTTTGTCAGAGAAGAATGAAGAAAATATAGCAGGAAGTTCGGAAGGGCTGTGAACAGTGGGTAGAGGGCTTGCCTTTGCGGATCCCAGAAGAGTTGAGGTGAGGGAAAAGAGAGATTTCATGGACGTAGCATCAAGAACTTGAGCAGAGTAAAACTTTGTCTTCGCTGAATGGATTAAGGTTTTGACTTTGTTGATTTGTTTTCGAAGGAGTTGTTTATATATTTCAGTTTTTGTTTTACGCCATTGTCGCTCGAGTTGTCGGCGTTTGCGTTTTGCGACCAGGATATCATGGGTGTACCATGGGGCGCAGGGCCTATCAGGAAGAATGAGGTCGGTGGGAGGCGCGTGCTCATCGAGCAGTTGGCCAAGAACAGTGTTGTAGTGTTTAGACGGGTCAGTGTGGTCAGGGATTAGTGATAGGCGTTCAGTAGCTTGGGTAGATGAGGAAGGGTGCACCTCTGGCCTGCTCCCGGCCCCACACTTTGTACACTTCACACTTGGCCCAAGCCCAAAGCTTTGCCCAGCATTTTATTCTGTTTATTTTATTCTTTTATTTCGAGGATTATGAAGGACGGTGGCAGGATGGTTAAGATGTTCGCCTGCCAATAAGTAAACCGTGAGGTTCTGGGTTCGATTTCCAGCCTCGCCCTTTCTTCCCAAATTGAAAAAAAACAATCGAACTGAATGTCAAAGTCCCTCGGATGAGACTATAAACCGAGGCCCCGTGTGCGAACGCATGCAGAACACCTTGCGCACACGTTAAACCTGTTCCGCTTTTCGAAAGAGTAGGCCATTGTGTGCCGGTGGGAACAGATGTCAAAATTTACAAAACCGCATACACACGGGGACTAGGTGTAAAAAAGCACATGAGTGCTTATTCAATTACCCTCGGGGGAAAAATCTGAGCGCTTTGATTTGTTGCTTTACAAGATTCAGCGCTATATAAATTCCATACATTATTATTTTTTATTTTTATTATTATTATTATTATTATGATTATTATTATTATTATTATTGAACAAGCATTCGTGTGCTCTTTTCATCTAGTCCCCGTGAGTATGCAGTTTTGTCAATTTTGTCATCTGTTCTCACCGACACACAATGGCCTACTCTTCCGAAAAGCGGAACGGGTTTTAACGTATGCGCAAGATTTCTGCGAGCCTTTGCACACAGGACCTCGGTTTATAGTCTCATCCGAAGGACTTGACGTCCACAGAGTACTAAGACCTACACTGATGTTATGTTGTTGTTGTTGTTATGCTTTGTGCAGCGTTTTGCTTTGTTATGCTCTGTGTCTGTATTCTCCCTGAAAGAGGGGGGAGGGGGGAGAAATCCTATGTAGTCAGATTGTGGCTGCGCACCAAAGAATGGTCAGTGTCACAATCTGCACTCTGGTAGCTGCGAGTGATTTTGATGCTGGAAAGGTTGACACGTCTGTGGAGGCTCAGGTCAAACTGATGCCAGTGTTTGGATCGTGGGTGTCTCCAGGAGACTTCGTGTTGAAGAAGGTGTTACTGACACACAACCCATGATGACAGCAAAGCTCTAGCAGGCGCTGGCCATTCTCCTTCATTTTCCCAGTGCCGAACTGACCCAAGCAGGTGGGGCAGGAGATGTGGTCAACAGCCACTCTGGCGTTGAAATCCTGGCGATGGACAGTAGTTCTGTGTCAGGAATTCTCCCTATAGCAGCACTGTGTTTTGCTTCTGCTGTGGATGTCAAAGTTGGTGCATAGGCACTGATTAGACTGACTGGTCCTGAGGATGTTTGGAGTCTGAGCGACAGGATATACTTTGTTCCTTCTGCTGGTGGGACTATGGATCCCAGCAAGCTGTTTCTAACTGCAAATCCCATGCCGTGTTCTCTGACCTCGTCTGATGGTTTGCCCTGCCAGAACAGGGTGATGTCCTTCTCCCTCACAGATCCTGTGTCTGGGAGCCTGGTTTCTTGAAGGGCGACAATGTCCATCTGCAGTCTGCTCAGTTCTCTATCAATGACAGCTGACTTGCGAGCATCATTCACCTCCTGCAGGTCACCAGAAAAGCCTGGTCTCATTGTTCGTTCATTCCACGTGCCAAGTTTCAGGGTGGGAGTTTTCGTTTTTCTGTTGCCTGGTGCACAGTTGTCCATCCACAGTTGGTTTTCACCCTCGACCCCAGGCACCCAGACAGACTAATGGACCGTGGCAGGGCAGCACCTTACTGGCTGGGGGCTGCCCAGCTGAAGGAGGGAGGTAGCTGCCCAGTGAGATGCGGTGACCTCTCCCACCGTCGGAAGCAGCCCCTGGCGTCTGACTCTACGCCAGTTGATAGTCAGACTTGTAACTGGTACACTGCCGATTCTCGTCAGGGAGTCAACCTCCCGAAGCCTTTCCTATAAGTGGGTATAGCCGCAAGGCAGCGGAGGTTTGAAATCAGTGTTCCTTCTTCTGCATGAACTGTCTTCCCAGACTGATGAGCTAGCTCCATCTGCCTATTGACACAGGTAGTACTGGCTTACATGGCTACCAGTAGCAGAAGAGACCTCTGACCTGACCCACTATATACATACATACATACATACATACATACATACATACAGACAGACAGACAGACAGACAGACAGACAGACATACGTGTGTATGAGTGTGTATTCATTCCTTTTTTCCCCAGGACAATTGAATAAGCACTCTTTCTTTCTTTCTTTTTTATATCGAGTGGCCGTGTGTATAAATTTTGTAAATTTTGCACCTGTTCCCAGAAGCACGAATGGCCTACTCTTCCGAGAAGTAAAACGGGTTTTAACGTGTGCGCAAGATGTTCTACGCGTGTGTCCACATGGGTCCTGGGTTGATAGTCTCATCCGAAGGATGTGTGTGTGTCGTACGTGTGTCGTACGTGTGTCGTAGGTGCGTGCGTGAGTATGTGTTGTGTTGTGAGTGTGTTATGTTGTCTTGTGTGTATGTGTGTGACACATTATTATTATTCTTGGTGATTTTTACGTTGTTGTTTTCCCGACCTTTGTCATTATGTCTCCATGTTAAAAGTACACAGAGGTAGAAGCAACAACATCAACAACACCGACATTTAATTCACGGAGTCAGGGATCAAAACCCTGCGAGGGTCTCAAGCAAGCACAGATATTGTATGACAATATGGCGGGGAAGCATGGCAACTACCAGCTGCTTTTGTTTTTATACTTGGTGCGTCCAAGCAAGCAGAGGAACAAGCGAGGAAAGAAGCAGACAGATAAAAAAAACATACATACTGACACAGCAGTGACCTCCAAGTTGTGCTTGTGATTGCATGATAGGTAGACATTGATTGGTGTAGACAGTGACTGACGATAGGTAGACAGTGATTGTTGATAGATAGACAGTGATTGTTGATAGGTAGACAGTGATTGTTGATAGGTAGACAGTGATTGACGATAGGTAGACAGTGACTGACGATAGGTAGACAGTGATTGTTGATAGGTAGACAGTGATTGTTGATAGGTAGACAGTGATTGACGATAGGTAGACAGTGATTGTTGATAGGTAGACAGTGATTGTTGATAGGTAGACAGTGACTGACGATAGATAGACAGTGATTGACGATAGGTAGACAGTGATTGACGATAGGTAGACAGTGATTGTTGATAGGTAGACAGTGACTGACGATAGATAGACAGTGATTGACGATAGGTAGACAGTGATTGTTGATAGGTAGACAGTGATTGTTGATAGGTAGACAGTGACTGACGATAGATAGACAGTGATTGACGATAGGTAGACAGTGACTGACGATAGATAGACAGTGATTGACGATAGGTAGACAGTGATTGATGATAGTAACTGACGATAGGTAGACAGTGATTGCTGATAGATAGACAGTGATTGTTGATAGGTAGACAGTGATTGACGATAGGTAGACAGTGACTGACGATAGGTAGACATTGATTGGGGTAGATATTGATTGATGATAGGTAGACAGTGATTGGGGTAGATATTGATTGATGATAGGTAGACAGTGATTGGGGTAGATATTGATTGATGATAGGTAGACAGTGATTGATAAAAGATAGACACTGATTGGGGTAGATATTGATTGATGATAGGTAGACAGTGATTGATGAAAGATAGACAGTGATTGGGGTAGATATTGATTGATGATAGGTAGACAGTGAATTAGGGGTACAGAATTGATTGATGATGGGTAGCCCGTGATTGGGTAGATATTGATTGATGATAGTTAGACCTGATTGGTTTTTTAGGTTTTTGATTGATGATAGGTAGAACAGTGATTGGGTAGATATTGATTGATGATAGGTAGACATTGATTGGGTAGAATTGTTTGATGAAGGTAGACGGATTGGGGTAAATGATTGATGATAGGTAGACAGTGATTGGGGTAGAAATTGATTGATGATAGGTAAAACAGTGTTTGGGGGTAGATATTGATTGATGAAAAGGTAGACCGGGGATTGAATGAAAGAATAGACAGTGATTGGGGTAGATATTGATTGATGTAGGTAGACAGTGATTGACGAGGTAGAAATGATTTTGTGTTTTGGGTAGATATTGTTTGATGATGGGTAACAGGGGATTGTGAAAGATTAGAAGGTGATTGGGGTAGATATTGATTGATGATAGGGGGACAGTGATTGTAAAAGGGTAGACATAAATGGGGTGGATATTGATTGGAAAATGATAAAGTTTGAACTGATTGGGGGTAGATATTGATTGATGATAGTACAGTGATTGATGAAAGATAGACAGGATTGGGGTAGATATTGATTGTTTGAAGTAGCATGTTTGGGAGAAAGGTAGAAAATGAAGGGGGATAGTATTGATTGATGATAGATGAACGTGATTGGGGTAGATATTGATTATGATGGGTAGCCCGTGAGTGTTGTTTTAGGAATGGGACGTGATTGGGGTAGATATTGATTGATGATAGGTAGAGGAGTAATTTGATGATCGATAAGACAGTGATTGGGGTAGATATTGATTGATGATAGGTAGACATGATTGGGTAAAAATGATGATATTGACAGTGATTGGGTAGATATTGATTGATGATGGGTAGACAGTGTTTGGGGATTGATTGATGATGGGAACAGGGGTTGGGGTAGATATTGATTGATGATGGGTAGACGTGATTGATGAAATGGGACAGTGTTGGGGTAGATAATGATTGATGATGGGTAGACAGTGATTGAAAATGTTTGATGACAGTGTTTTGGTAGATATTGATTGATGATAGTAGCCCGTGATTGGGGTAGAAAAATGATTGAGATAGTAGACAGGGGATTAGGGGTAGGTAGATTCATTGTGATAGATAGACTTGATTTGGGTGAAATTGATTGAGTTTGGTAGACAGTGTTTTGGGGTAGATATTGATTGATGATAGGTAGACAGTGATTAGATGGTAGAAAGTGTTTGAGGTAGACATGATTGGGTGAAAATAATTAATTTATATAATAATATAAATAACATGATTTATTTTGAATTTTCAAAGAATGGATAATGGCAACCATGGATTAAAAAATTTGAAAAGGGCCCCATAATGAGAAAAAAAAAATGATTTGGGGATTTAAAATGAAATATAAACAGGATACTACGCAGTAGACAAATTGGGGGCCCCTAGAGGGAAATTTAACGTAATTGGGAAAAGGATGAATAAACATAATTAAAAATAACAAATGCGGTAAAATTTGAATGAAGCACAGTGTTGAAAAGGCGACCGTCAGGAAAATATTAATTGAAAAATAATTAAGAGTTTGTGTTTAAATGAAGTTAAACTGGGATAAAGGGTGGGAGATTTGAGGTGTGGAGAGGGTTAGATCGTCGTGAGGGTAAATAAAAGATTGGGTAGACAGTGATTGATGAAGAAGACAGTGATTGGTAGTATTGTTGATGATAGGTAGACAGTGATTGATAAAGTTAGACAGTGATTGGGGTAGATATTGATTGATATAATACCCTTAGATAAAATCTAGGGGAGTGTTCTATTAATAAAAATGTGAGATAAAACCCTGTTTGAATCTTAGGGTGTGTGACAGAGATTAAATTGATAGACCTTGGACAATTTAAAAGACCGCCTATTGGTGGTGTCTTCATTGTGTACAACCTTTTGTTTTGTTGCTGGAACTTGGGGGTTTTGAATATGGGTTTAACAAAATGGGCGTTTTAAGCGGCATTGGGGAATATTTTTTTAAAATTTAAAATTTTTAATTTAATAATTCTAAGACATTTTAAAATTTCCCAAACAAGTTTTCCCCCCTTGGTTTTCATCCATGCTTTTCCTGCCCAACAGCAATTACAAGAAAAACCAAATTGTTGACCTCTTTTGGTGTTTTGTGTTTGTGTGTGGGGCCCTTGGTGTGGTGCGGGGCAATTTTAACTTTAAATAGAAAAAGTCACTGAAAATAATTTTAAAAAAATTAAAGCAGATGCCACTTAAATTGCTCTCAAGAAAAGGCGCCTAAAAACCATTTAAAAATAGAAAGAATAATTAGAGTGTGTTTTATAAAGGGTTAAATGGATTGAATTTAGGTAGGGACAGTTATTGACGTAGGTAGACAGGATGTTGATGGTAGGGGCAGCGATGATAGTGGGACATGATTGATAAAAGATAGACATGATTGATGATTAGATAGACAAAGCGATTGATGTAAAAGATAGAACATGATGTGTGTTTACATTAAATTATACGCGATTGATGATAGTAGACAGTGATTGTACAATAGGGTGGGACAGGGTTGAATAGACGGGTGTATACTGGTAAAATGATTTAGACAAAAAGACGTATTGGATGTAATTGACTTTTGTTTTGCCGATGGGTAGCTTAAATTGAGTCAATCACAGTGTTTTATTTGGTAGAGTAATTTGTTTATTTTTGCCAAAAGATTTTAGACATTTTTATATTTAGACTATTTTTTTTAAAGACTTTGTTATATGTTTGTTTTAACGGGAGATTGATATTGTAACGTGATGTGTTGTGGTGATGGTTTTTGTGTGTTGTGTGAGTGTGTGCTGGGGTGAGGGGGTGTGATGTTTGTGCAATTTGGATTTAGACATATTGATGGTTGTAGACTGAAGAATGATTGGTGCAAGCATTTGATTTGTCTGCAAGATTGGCTTTTATAAACCATTGAGAGTAGGAGAGAGTGTAGTAGTAGTAGTATTTGTTGATAGGAAACGGTGATTTGTTTTGGTTAGAAGTTTGGCTGGTGGTGATTGTTGATAGTAGAAAGCGGGACTGATGATAACAATGATTTATGACGATAGACAAATGAATGAAAAAGGAATTAATAGAAGAAAACGATTGATAAAAAATTATTGTAAGATTTGGTAATAATTTTATAACTTTTGTGAAGTCGGGTTTGTTTTGGTTTTGAAGGTGAATGTAGATAGTGTGGACATGTGTGATTGAAAATTTAATGGTAGGACAGTGAATGTAATGTGGTGTAGGACAGTTTTTTATAAAGGTAGAACAGGAAATGCTGAAGGTGGGGGAAGTGATTGAGATAGGTGGACAGTGATTGAGAAGATGGCTTGTGATAAATTTGGAACATAAATTGTGGATTGTAGGTTTTTTTGGTCAGATTATTGTGATTTTAGGCAGTGTAAGACTTGGAGTACAGGTATTGATGATTGAAAAAGACCAAATGATTTATGAGGTAGAGGCCGGGTTTGTGTCTTAAATTTTTGAATTGATGTTGTTTACCGTGGTTGATGATTAAATGTAGAGAATGACGACTGGAATGGTGAGATAGGACAGTTTTTGTATTTTTTTTTAACAAATGGTGTGTGAGTGTAGCATGGGGGGGTTTGGGGGGGGGGAATTTGTAGTGTTTTGATTGGGGGGAGAAAGTGTGGTGGAGGATATTGGTAGAGATTTTTGGTTGTCTCTCTCTTGTTTTGCGGGTAGTTTGGTGGGTCTTGTATTGGGGGGGGGATGGGCGGGGGGTGGGGGGAAAGTTTTTTTGGTGGTTTTTGTTTTAGGGTTGGATGGTTGTTTTTTGTGTGTGGGATTGTTTTTGTTTTTCGTTGGGGGGTAGGGGGGGGTTTTTTTGTGTTTTTTTTTTGTCATGTTCGCGGGGGGGGGGGGGGGGTGGGAGTGGGGATTGGGGGGTTTTGGGTGGGGGGGGGGGGGGGGGGGGGGGGGGGGGTTTTATGGTGCGGGGGGGAGGGGGGGGGGGGGGGGGGGGGGGGGGGAAATGGGGGGGGGGGGGGGGGAGGTTGGGGTGGGGGGGGGGGGGGAAAATGTCTGGGGGGGGGGGGGGGGGGGGGGGGAAAGGGGGGGGGGGGGTTTGGGGGTGGGGGGGGGGGGGGGGGGGGGGGGGGGGGGGTTTTGGGGGGGGATGGGTTGGGGGGGGGGGTTGGGGGGGGGGGGGGGGGGGGGTTGTGTGTGGGTTTTTTTTACGTGGAGTGTATGGTAGGGTTTAAATCTTATTTTATTTATAAATGTTTTTCTGGGGGGGAGGGTAAAAAAAAAGGGGTACATACGAAAATTGTGGAAGGCATTGTAATGCCAAAAAGGGGCAGAACCTGCTTTGTGAAGGGATGGGGGCTGTTGCGTTTGGGTCGCGTGCCGATTTTTGGTTTGTGATAATTATTTTTTTTTTTAGTTTAGTTTTGGGCCAACAAAAGGTACATAAGCGAAAAGGGGGGGGGGGGTGGTGGGGTTGGGGGGGAAGAGGTTTGAGGGGTTTTTGGAAGGGGGGGTAGGGGGGGGGGGGGGGGGGGGTATGACTGCTCATGAAAGAGTGCGTGCGTGCGCATGTGTGCATTTTTGACATCTTTTGTCAATAGATAGATAGATAATGGATGGATGTAGATAGATAGATAGATAGATGGATGGATGGATAGATAGATAGATAGATAGATAGATAGTTTAGATAGATAGATAGATAGATAGATAGATGGATGGATGGATGGATGGATGGATGGATGGATGGATGGATGGATAGATAGATAGATAGATAGATAGATAGATAGATAGATAGATAGATAGATAGATAGATAAAGACAAAAAGTCTATTTTTATATATCCGAAACTGGCAGTATGTGTTTCCCTTCGTCATCAGAAACTGGGTGCACATTAAACTCCAACAGTACCATGATAGGAAGTTTTTAAAATATGGAAAAAAGAGGGGATGTAAATCTGATGTTAGACCTTGAGTTCTAAAGCTTTGTACGTCTTTTTTTTCAGAATGACGACCATCCGGTAAAGTGTGGGTTCAACACTGACGTGTCGGCTTCCATAGTTTTATATTTATTGCAGGAGTTGATGAAACTGCAGCAGCAGCACACCTCCAGTTGTGTTGTTTGTATATGTGTTTGCCTGGTTGTTGGTTAGTTGATTTATTCATTTTTATTTCATCCTTTATTTTTAGAATAATGGAATAAGCACTCATGTGCTTTTCCATCTATTTTCCGTGTGTTTGCAGTTTTGCAAATGTTGTCATCCGTTCCCACAGGCGCACAATGGCCTACTCTTCCGAAAAGCGGAACGGGGTTTAACGTGTGCGCAAGATGTTCTGCGTGCGTTCGCACACTGGACCTCGGTTTATAGTCTCACCCGGAGGACTTTTCGGGAGAGTGGAATCGGCACTGATGTTAACTCCAGAGGAAAAATCCTCTTAAACGAGATTTGAACCCGGGTCAGCAGATGACGAATACATCACTCTACCCACCAGGCTATCCCGTTGATTGGTTGGTTTTCTGATTGGTTGGCTGGCTGGTTATCTGGATGGTGGGTGGGTTCGCTGGCTATCTGGTTGGTTGGTGGGTGGGCTGGTTGGTTATCTGCTTGGCTGGTCGGTACCTTAGTTGGTGGGTTGGCTGATTGGCTGGTTACCTGCTTGGTTGGTGGGTTGGCTGATTGGTTAATTGGTTGGTTGTTTGGTTGGCTAATTATCTGGCTGGCTACTTTATCGTGATGGAGTGAATGAGGTGAGGGCCATCTGGACCCAAAGTGAGAAGTCATTTGGCCTAGTTTCAATTCAAAGCTGCTGGATTTACCCTGAGGACATTCCAGTATTCAAGGGTTCCCAGTGCAGGCCTGCCAAACCTTACTCTGTTTTGCAAAGACCATGTGGTGTATGCGTGTGTGTGGCGCGCGCGAGCGTGTGAAGTGTGTGTGTGTGTGTGTGTGTCTGTGCGTGTATTTGTTCGCGCACGCACGTGCCCGCGTGTGTGTGTTTTTGCATTAATACTTGGTTTAAGGTGGGTAAAGAAAGCCAGAACAAACACAGTCACAAGCCCCAAAAGGGGAGACCATTTTCAGACGGTCACTTCTGAAAAAGAGAACGCTTCAAAGGTTGTAGTGAAAAGTGGACCTGTTTATTTCCTTTTGTGTTATAACATTGTCTTAGTAAACCCTTCTCTGTTTACACAAATTGTATGTTTGTCCGTCGTGTCCGACGATGACCTCCAAAAACAGCAGGGAAGGAGCTGCTGTTTGGAATGGCAAAAATTTTTTTAGTGGAGATGCCTTGCCACAGCACTCCCCATCTTCCGGCCAGTGGGCATAAGGACAGTCAACAGTTGGAGTTGCTCTCCAAAGGCCACCAGCCCCCAGGGCTGCAGCACATTAGGGGGACATGATGCGAGTCAAACCTCCTAGTCAGAGAGTCAAAAAAGTCGATCACTAAAAAGACTAAGCTGTAAAGTGGGGGAAATTTATGAGTGGGAAAGCCACTGGTCATACAGCCTCTCACTTTGCTGTTGCCCCCAGCATCAATGGTTTAATCAAGAACTGGGATAAAGCCCAGGCGCTGACGGCGGGTTACACAACAACACCATAAGTAACAAACACCTTCTACTATACAACCTATATAACGATTTACTTTTTTGCTTTGCAGTACATGAAAAAAATCATTGTGTTACAACAAAACTACTTGATATAAACACCGTTACTCATGTAATACAACATAAACACAGCTTTTGCTGTACGTTCTGTGCGTTGTTCTAACTTCTGTAGTGACCAGAGCAGGAGCTGTCTGTACAAGAAGCCACACGACATTCTGCCAGCTTATACACACAACAGCTGTTCTGTCTACACAACAGGAGACAGTCTCATCGATTTCAGGGGGGTCTAACCACCCATGCCTTGGATTACCCCCTCACCTCCTCTCCTTTACTTGCAAATAACAACCAACTGCAATAAACATTACGTTTTTATATAATTGTAATCATGAACAGTTCATAGACAAAATCCACCGATGGAGAAACAAATGCAACAGATATGACCAAATGATATGCAGCTTATGTACAATGTCAATACAAAGTTCTCTGAAAAGGGCTTTATATGTACAGTTTATCTATAGTGTAATTCACTGAAAAGGAATATCAATAATGGAAGACTGGCTATATATGTCCAGTTTATCTACAGTATAATTCACTGAAAAGGACATACCCATAATGGAAGGCTGTCTATGTACAGTTTATCTACAGCAAGGAACGGATTGTGGATTGGTGGTTTAGAAGTAACGCACCCGCCTTACAAAGCAAAAAGCCTGTGGTGGTTTGATACCCGTGTTTGATACCCGAAACTTTCCCCCCACCCCTTCCCCCCATCCACTAGACCATGAGTGCTGGTCTGGCTGCTAGTCTGTCGGATGAGCTGTTAAACCGAGGTTCACCGTGTAACACGCATTCGGCACATGTAAAAGAACCCACAGCAACAAGAGAGTTGTCCGTGACAAAGTTCTGTTGAAAAAAGCTGCTCTGATAGGGAAACAAATCCACATGCAGACAGGAAAGGAAAAAAATAATGGGTGGCGCTGCTCTTGTGGCGACGTGCTCTTCCCGGGAGGAGCAATCCGAATTTCAGGCAGATAACTCTGCTGTGACTCAAAGTGGAATACAGTACAATTCGCCATTAGCATTCAGTTGTAACATAGAGTTTACCAGTAGCCTAGTGGCTAGAGCATTGAGCTTGCAATCTGACGACGTGGATTCAAGCTACCACCGAGACACCCATCCTAATGTCTTTTACCTTAGAGTTAACGTCAGCCCCGACTTCACTCCCCCGAAAGTCTTTTAGCTAAGACTGTAAACCAAGGTCCTTTGTACAAACGCTCACAGAACATCTTGCCCACACGTTAAAACTCCGTTCCACCTTTCCGGAGAGTAGGCCAATGCGTGTCAGTAGGAACGGATGACAACATTTAAAGAAAACGCATGCACACTTGTGCTTTCTTTAGACATCATCTCCGAAGTCGAGATGTGGCTACCTTAACGGTTGGCAAACAGTTGCATACGCGGAAACTGACCATTGAGGAATCTTGCAGCTCCAGTGGAGGAGCAAAAAGGAAAGATTACCAAATTACAAACCATTAATTTTCTGTGTTTATTCAACAAAGCAAAACCAAAGAAAGACTGTCCATTCACACACACGTTAGTTACTGTGTTCTTCTCACAGAGCAAAGCCAAAACAAGATTGTCCATTCACACACACGTTAGTTACTGTGTTCTTCTCACAGAGCAAAGCCAAAACAAGACTGTCCTTTCACACACACGTTAGTTACTGTGTTCTTTTAACGAAGCTAAGCCAAACAAAGACTGTCCATTCACACACACGTTAGTTACTGTGTTCTTCTCACAGAGCAAAGCCAAAACAAGACTGTCCATTTACACACACATTAGTTACTGTGTTCTTCTAACAGAGCAAAGCCAAAACAAGACTGTCCATTCACACACACGTTAGTTACTGTGTTCTTCTCACAGAGCAAAGCCAAACAAAGACTGTCTATTCACACACACGTTAGTTACTGTGTTCTGTTAACAGAGCAAAGCCAAAGAAAGACTGCCCATTCACACACACGTTAGTTACTGTGTTCTTTTAACAGAACAAAACCAAATAATTACAATCCATTTACGAAAAAAAATGTTTACCGAATTTATCTAACAACAAAAAGATGAAAATATTATTACTTTCCATTTACAAACAGTTTAATTACTGAGGTCATCAACCAAAGATGACTCAAATCAGTGCTACTTATTAACACATTTAATGTACAGAGATTTTACTCAACAATGAATACCCACACACAAAAATAAACTGACAGCCATTTTTTTAAGTGTATATACAGAGTCATATGAGGCTGATTGTGCGGTAATTCTGGCATTGTTGTAGATTTCCTTTCTTGGGGAGGGTGATGATGAGTGACTGCGTCCATGGTGTTGGCCATTTTCCTGTCTGCCAGATCTTGTTGCAGATTCTTAGTAGGGCGCTGATCATGGCTTCCCCTCCAGCTTGGACCAACTCAGCTGGGATGTTGTCAGCCCCTGCTGACTTCCCCTTTTTCAGTGATCTGACTGCTGTTTCCACTTCTTCTCGGAGGATAGGGTGACTGTCTGTGTCTTTGCTGTCGGGTACATTAAGGACTTCTGGATCTCCTGCGGTTCTATAGTTATACAGGTCGGAGCAGTATTCTGTCCATCTGTTCAGAATATCCTGGTCGTCAGTGAGACACTTCCCATTTTTGTCTTGGATTGTGTTGGATGGATCGGTGGTCTAGAGGTAACGCGCCTGTCTAGAAAGCGAAAAAGTCCGGGTCTGAAGTGTGCGGCGGTTCGTACCCCGTTTGGACCGGAAATTTTTCCCCCATCCATTAGACCATGAGTGGTGGTCTGGGCGCTAGTCTTTCGGATGAGACGATAAACCCAGGTCCGTGTGTTACACGTAATTATTTAGGGGCACGTAAAAAACCCACGGCAAAAGAGAGTTGTCCTGGCAAAATTCTTAGAAAAAAAAACCACTCTGATAGGGAAACAAATACAGCTGCAAAAAAAAAAAAAAAAAAAAAAAAGGGTGAAAGGGTGGCGCAGCGCTAAGTGGCGACGCGTTCTCCCGCTCTCCCCGGGGAGAGCAGCCCGAATTCAAATCTGAGCGCTTTGATTTGTTGCTTTACAAGATTCAGCGCTATATAAATTCCATACATTATTATTATTTATTATTATTAAACCTTTTCTCTGTTTCGTGCTAGTCAGGTCTTTCACCAGCTGATATGCTTTCTTGCTATTGTTTTTCTTGATGTTCTCTTCAATGTCTTGGCACTGTTCACCGATCCATTTCTTTTTGCCTCCGTCATGACTTCCTGATTCTTTTTTTTGACTGCCCTATATTGTTCTGCTCTTTCTTTTGTTTCATTTTTTCTTTTTCTTCACTCTCTACGTTTGTCGCATAGTTGTAGGATGTTAGGTGTGGGCCCCTGCTTTTTTGATGGTCGGCGTGTGCCAAGAAGCTCGTTTGCTGTTTCAGTCACGCTGTATTGAAACTATTTGTCAGTGTATCTATGTCTGAGTCTAAACACAGTGAGGGGCTGCAAACTTTCCACCCATCCTTGCTTGAAAATTTCTAAACCTCTGGGTCCTTCAGCTTTCGAGGTCAAATTTGATCCTGATGTTGTTCCCCTTGTGGATTTTCTTTAGAGTAGTCGGAAAATCATCATCACAAGATCATGTCACTCCCTATGTCTTTCTCTGGAAAACTTCGTGTCTGTGCGATGTTAACGCTAGACTGAAACCCTCTTTTCACCATGATGTAATCTATTTGGGGTTTTGGTGTTCTCCATTTGGGCTATGCCATGTCCCCTTTTCTGGATTTCTTGTGTGGGCCAAGTGTATTCATAGCTGGAGTGGTTGTTACTGGCAAACTCCAGGGGTCTCAAGCCTCTTTCAAATTTTATTGGTTTTTTACAATGTGGCCCACAAACGCCCCCCAGTCTTTCCATGCATCTTCTCCTACCTTGGCGTTCCAGTCGCCTTGCACAACGAGGATGGCTTTCTTGGGTGTTTGATTCAGAACCTCTTGTAGCTGGTCATAAAATTCTTCTACGGCCCTTTATCTGTGCAGTCTGATGGGAGGGGGGTATGCCTGTACTATGTTATGTTAAAGGGGGTTGCTCTCAGGCGGATGGGAATAAGTTGTGGACACAGGCTGACAGCTCATGACGGTGTTCCGGTGTCTTTGTGAAAGAGAAACCCCACGGGCCGTTTTTCATGTTTATCCTGTTTTCCAAATGTAGTATAATTTGTGGTTTCCTGGGTCGTTTTTTTTCTCCATGTTTTTCCACCTGACTTCGCAGAGCCCAAGGATGTGCCATTTGGGATCTGGACATCTCATGTGTCAGTTCTTCCACTTTGCCTGCAAACTCTTAGTGTCCGTACATTCCCTGTGCCAATGATGGTGTTGTTTTGGCACGAATTTTGCTGCGTTTTACATCAGTAGCATTACTTTCGACATTCTGTCCTGAGAGCAACAGAAGGCGCGGTCCTTGGTAACCCGGGCGACGACCGATCCGGTATGGAGATTCTGGCTGTCTTTGTCATTGGTGTATCTTGGGCAAATCAAACCTGGCGGAGCCCATCCCTCTCCAGGTCGGATTTTTTGGTTGGGTTTACTCCCCACATGTGGCAGGTGGTACTGGGTTACATGGTTACCAGTAGCAGAGGGAGTCAAGCAAGGTCATGCTGCAGATAATATTGAATAGACTGAAGCCACAAGCAGAGACCATCATTGCTGAGGTACAAGCAGGTTTCAGAGCAGGGCGCAGCACAACAGAACAGATATTCAACCTCAGAATACTATGTGAGCGGTACCTTCAACATCAACAAGACCTTTACCATGTATTTATCGATTTTAAGAAGGCATTTGACAGGGTGTGGCATGCAGCTTGTGGGGCACCATAATTTTTTACAGCATCAATGCAAACCTGATCAGAGTCATCAAACAGCTGTACAGCGAGGCCACCAGTTTCGTGTACTACAACAACAACATTGGAGATTGGTTTCGAACAAAAGTTGGAGTAAGGCAGGGCTGTCTACTCTACCCCTTTTCAACATCTTCCTTGAGAGAATCATGGCTGATGCACTGGAACTCATGAAGGATCATCAGCATTGGGGGCAGAACGATCACAAAACCTCTGCTTCGCAGATTTACATGATGGGGTAGCAGGATCAGAAAAAGAGCTTGCCCGCCCAAAAAGAACACTTTGGGTAAGGCCTCCAAACATACGGCATGGGGAAATCAGTGCAGAGAAGACCAAACTGATGACTAATAACACCAACGGCATAAGCATGATATCCGGGTTAATGACAAAAAGCTGGAAACAGTTCAAAGCTTCAAGTACCTGGGAGCATTGGGATCCGACCAGGGATCCAAGCCAGAAGTAGTATGCAGGACTGCACAGACAATAAACAGTTTGTCAAAATAAACACATCTGGAGGATAAGAATATCTCACTTATCTCCAAGATCAGACTAATGCGCTCCCTTTCATATTTCCATATTTCTGCTGCCTGTGAATCAAGGACCTGACTGCAGATTTGGAAGAAGAGTACAGGCAATGGAGATGAGATGCTTTCGGAGACTCCTTGGCATCTCCTACAAAGACCACATAAGCAACGAAAGCGTTCATAACAGAATCCAGCAAAACCCTTGGACCCTATAGAAAACCCTTTTAACGATCGTGAAAAAGCGAAAACTTAAGTGGTATGGGCATGTCACAAGATCCAAGGAATTACAAAGACAGTTTTGCAAGGCACTGTCCAAGGAGGAGGAAGAAGAGGCAGACCAAGGAAGAGCTGGGAGGATAACATCAGTGAATGGACAGGCCTAGAACTCAACAAAACCCTGAGAAAGGCAGAACAGAGAGAGGAATGGAGGGAACTGGTTGCTGAGTCTTTGAGGGTGTCCCCACGGTCGTCAGACTACGGGACAGATAGATAGAATAGATATACAGAGTCGACAGAACAAAGACTACTGACCATTTCTACATAGTTTATAATTATTCAGAGTTAACTGAACAAACAATACGCACCCACAGACGCGCTCACACACACACACACACACACACACAAACCACACACAACCACACACACACACCACACACACACACACACACACACACACAGCACGAAGCCGAACGCGCGTTATCACAGCCCGTCACTCACCTGGTTTCCCGG